>VXAB01000263.1:0-76253 GCA_013399175.1 Odontophorus gujanensis
GGAGAATGGTTTTGAACTAAGATAGGAGGGATTCAAGTTAGAAGTTAGGAGGAAGTTTTTCACTCAGAGGGTGGTGATGCACTGGAGGTTGTGGCTGCCCCATCACTGGAGGCTTTCAAGGGAAGGCTGGATGTGGCTCTGGACAGCCTGGGCCAGTGGCGGGGGGGCCCGCNAGCCTGGTCCAGTGGTTGGAGACCCTGCAAATGGCAAGGGCTTTGAAACTAGATGATCTTTGAGATCATTTTCAACCCAGTCCATTCTATGATTCTATGATTATATGAACTCAGATTTTCTGAGACCATTCTTTTTCCATTCTTTACTTTTCATGTCTTCCCAATTAATATTCTATACCATATGCAATAGTCCACACAAGCTACTTCCATTCAAAGAGAAAAACTTAAATTTCTCTGTCTAAAGAAGAAGAAATGGGACGTTTCTGTTATTGTCATCATAGCATGCTGGTACTTCAGGAGTAGCTTAAAGGAATTGTTTATATTTGAACTACGATTTTTTTTTCAAGGGACAGAATCTTAATTTTCAGAGTATGTGACTTGAAATATGGAATCTTTTTCATTATAATAGTGCAAGACATTTTCCTGCTGTCCAACAGAATGTTGAGTCTTTTTTCATCTTTTTTTCTTTTAGGACATTGGGAATTATTTTAAAAATAATGGATGTTTTCAAAAGAATAGACAGCAATGTAAAAAAATGTATACTTTCAACAGAATATTTATTCCAATAAGAGACTGTCAAAATGTGCTAATAATTCATTTGAAATAATTAAACCAAATGTAAATTCATCACAGTACAATTTGTTGGACCCTAACTCCCACTGCACAATGACTTTGTGCATTTGTGAATATTGAAACAGGGAGTGCAAGTCAAGTGAGGAGGAGATTTATAAGTTGAATAGAATATTAAAATTTAACAGTAGCTCAACATGGCAAGCAGCATAGAAGTGCTATGATCAATTGAAATATCAAAAGAAAAGAGAGTAAGGTTTTGTATGTCTTTATTTTTCATTGCTTCCAATAGAGAACTTTATGTAAAATGTAAATGAAAAATGGTATTGTTTACATCCAGAGTTAATAAACTGAAAAGAATTTAAACAGAGTTGGATTATATTTATTTTGCCTAAAGTTCTATTATTATTATTATTATCATAACATTATATTCACATTAAATTCTGTTGACTTTAGAATTTTCATTTAAACTACATTTTCTCCCCCAAAATCTCTGTATATATTTTCAGTATCATTACAAATTATGCTATTTTACTACCTTGTCAATACAGAAAAAAATTATATATTGTTGATCTGAGCACAAACAATTCTGTCTCCTACCAGCCCTTGCCTATCACTCTTACTCCTTGTAAGGCATGCAATTTCTTGTGATTACCATTGTCTGTGGGTCATTACTAGGTTTCTGAAATCATAAATAGTTGATTGATTTAAAAAAAGCAGAAACAAGAAATATGATGTAATTACAATAAATTATGTAAAAATATTAATCCCAAATTCCATGACAACATCATTTTAAGCATCTGAGACAAATATACAAAAGTAATAAAATTCATAATCAAGGATTAAGCATTTAATAGTTGAGCACTACAGGGTGCCCTATTATGCTATCCTACTATGACCTGTTGTGACTATCTTTTTGGATTTTTAATCCTTAGCAGAAATTCAGAGCTTTCACTAGCTTTATCTCTAACCTTTCAAATAATTTGAAAGTATTTTTTCTTCCTCTGGAAAGTCAAGAGCTTATATCATTGAAATACAATTCATATCTCATACAATATATTCATTTAAATACTGTTATTCTATGATGCCGATTACTGTCATCTCATGTAAAGGTTTTGTTGCTGTGAAAGGTATAAAGCTGCACAATGTTTTCATTATAACCCCATCTCCCTCACTGCTAATATTCTGAATAAAATTTATGCCATGTTCACCGCCAAATAGAAGAGAAATTTGTGGAGTACTTGATCACAATGTGTATAAGCTTAAGCTGTGGAAACAAGAAATTTTTGACTCACTGGCACTTTTCTCCTTCGTCTCCCCTTTAACATTACGTAGTCCCACTTGAATCATTTATGGTGGGAGCAGAGGAGAAAAGAAGAATGATGTGTCATTCTGAGATATGTCAAACAAAAGTGTCTTTTCAGACACTTGTCAAGGTAGAAAAAGAGGGTATTTGGAGTTTTGTTATGGTGATACGCACCTGTTATCTCAGATACCTGTCAATCTAAAGAATAGGAGACTTGAGTTCACTTCAGTTTATTTACAAGAGGATTTAAAATTTTCCCCACCTTTGATTTGGGCCCAGTCATATCTGATTCACAATTTTTTTTCTAACTTATGCAAGTACTTGTAGTTGAAACTGAAAACCAACTGTCCTCAGAAAATTCTTGATCAGTCCCTTATCAGGCTTTTCAATACCAGTCATTTGATGAAGATGTAACTAATTTACACAGTTTCTTCAGCAGCAACTGCTGAGAACAACAAATTGCCCTGTAACTCTAGCTTATTTCATCTAAAAACAACCATGAAAACAACACTGATATTCAAATTTCACATGATTCAAGATACAGTTTCTTCTTCTGCCTACTTTTCTGTCTACTTTGCAGGTACGTGTCACTAGATTATATGGCATTTTCATATAGAATTCTTTAACTATTTTGCCATCTGCAACTTAAATATTCACTGATCCAGATGGAAAAGAAATGAAAATAACTCTTAAACCAGGTGGTAATGTAAAAGATTCATAAGCTATGAGTAGTTAACTTCATTTGTGCAAAATAGGACTATATCACCAGAACAGTGCATCCCTTTCCAGATCACATTTTACTCTGTTTGCTGGAGAAAACTTGTGGATGACGTTGGCTCAGATTTTCTAAGGAATAAGTAGAACTTTTCTGTTTATTTATGTGAGTTTCATGCGTTTATATCTACAAATCTGCGATGTGTAGAAGAGTTCAACCATGGTTAAATGAGGAGAAAGCAATATTATATAAACTCTGGTGCTCTGTATTAGTTTTTATGATCTTTATTAACCTGACCGAACAATACAGTAGATTTTCACATTCAGTATCTCACTCTGTAAAGCAGACATCTAACTTTGAATAATCTGCTAACTGACTTAGAAAGAATGCCGATCACTTTCAAGAAACAGGTGATGTTAGATATAAAGCTATTTTTTGAGATCATTTGGGATTCATTTGCAATTATAGCAACACATATATCTAGGCAGTGGCTCAGTTTCTTATAACCTAGGTAGAGGGTACATTCATGACATTTTAAAAATCTATTGAGTTGTAGTATTCTTCAGTGCACAAATGATATATACAGGTTAATGAAGAATTACAATTTCACTTCACATATGACTGTGATCATATCATATCTGATATGATGCATATACGTGTGCTGGAGTGAACTGCTCAGAAAAAACAGTGTGTGCATTATCTAGACTGGGAGAGCTTCAAAGTCAGCTATACTAACCTCAAGTAGCCAATCTAGAGAGACCTGGTGAGGCTAAACCGTTTACTGCCCTAAAAGTACCTTCGTATTTCTTTTAGAGCTCTTACAGAGAGGAATGGAGCACAACTAAGTTTGCACAAAAAGGACACAGAAGATGGAAACAGAAGCTCTGCATAATTACCATTCTGTAGTATTTCATAACTACTGCAGTTAAAGATTACATCCTATTCTATGAAATATAATGGAAGGAAGAAGAGCACATACAAATAACAAATTGTATGTGTTAATCTACTGCCATTTTTCTGAAAATGTAATGAAATTGGTCACTTTAAAGGATGGATGTTTTATGGAAACTCTTAGTACACAGAAGAGTTTGTGAAAAAACTGTACTAGAAGTTAAAAGCTTATAAATGGCAAATCGGTAACAGAGATTGACGATATTGGAATAATAAAACTGGAGAGAATTGAGTCTAAGGTATAAAGTGCATTTTATAAGAGTAGCCTGATACATTAAATAAAGGAAAGAAACAGGGAAATATAAGACAGTATGGAGAAGAATTGACTCAGAAATGTGATATTGAAGTGTTTTGGAAAAAAAAAAAAAAAACCTGACAGGAATCAGATTGCATCCATCAAAGCCAAAAAACAAAATTCAAGCTTTTTTCTTTAAGATTTTGTGTCAATTATGAAATTCTATATATATATGTACTTCAGCGTGGCTGAAACCACCTTTCTTATTCCAACTACTGTTTCCTCCAATACAAAGGTCTAGGAATATATTTTCTTCCCTCTAGATTTACATTACTCTACATTGTTCTGCTTCTACCTAGCCTCTGTACAGTTTTTCTCATTTTTTTAATTTGTTTCTTTCTTCCTTTGTTTTCTTCAAATTTCTTGATTTACTCAATCTTCTATGAGTTTACTTTCCATTCCTCTTTCACTATCATTTTGTTGTTCCTTTCTGATAAAAACTTTCTTAAAATACAGCTCTTTCCTTGGATCATCTCTAATCTTCTAGAATACTGAAAGTATTTTCCTGTCTGAATACCTGCACCTCTCATTACCACCTGCCTGAACTAGCCTGTGATTTGCTTGTATCGAAAGATGACTTCAAAATTCACCAAGGATAAATCATTATTTACATGCCAGATATCTCATATAGATTTATCTATTACCTACACTGGCACAATAGCCTCCCTTAGGATTTTTTATTTACTATTTTGTTGTCAAAAATCTCTCTCCAATGATCATTATGACTCTGTAATCTATGATCTTTCACTGGCACTTTACACACTTATTTTCAAAACTTTATTTTGGTTTTCTACTTACAGCCCTATCAGATCTCAACATGCCTTCTTTTTTCCGTTTTCTGAGCTTTATAGCTTCCCTATGTTTGTCTCCCTTTCACTTCTATTGTCTCCCCTCAGTAGGGACTGTTTGTTCTAGTCACTTGTGTTTAAATAGTCCTCAAATGGTTATCTAGGTGTACTTTTATTTAAATTCCCTGAGCTGTTCTTCACCTTGCCACTAGTAATCTCTGCCCAGGAAAACACTGCTTTTCCTTTTGTTTTCTGCTTTCTGTTCATTAAATTTCTGTTAGTTTCAGCAGACGTTTGTCAGATCTATATTGCAAGGCCATCAAGGTAAAAGACCTTTTTCTCTCACTCTTTTTGTGCAGGAAAGAAAGACAGCAAGAGCACCTATGGTCCTATACAAACAACAGCAGTAAAAATGACATCATTAACCTAATACAGGAAATGAATACTCCTTGGTGTGCTGTACATTCAACCATCAAGCAGACTTAAAGGCCTAGGAATTTGCCAACTAGCAAGAGGGGATATTCTGTTGAATACTAGCCAAAATGAATAGATAAACATGCAAATAAAACCTCTGTTTTTAATAAACTTTAAGTGAACAAAGAAGCATATAAAATGTATTCACAGTACATGCATAATTTAGCAACATTAAAAAGGAGTCCAGAGATTACCCCTTAGAGGAGTGTAATCAACACTTTGTTTCCCACGGGGTTTAGAGTATGTCCTGAACTCACAGACATGCGAATTCTTCCCTTCTTAGCAGAAGAACAGGGCTTGTCTACAAAACCTGAGATGAGTGATAATGCAGCTCTCTACCTCTGTGCAGCTCTATTTCGGCTGGTTGTATGTGAAATATGCTTACAGAGCACCTTATGTGACAGATTTTTATTGTCAGAGTGTTGTTTAAGTTCAGTAATTACAGAGTGACTCAATTCTTCATGAATTCAAGTTTCTTTATGAAACATTAAGTCTCTCATCAACAATCCATTTTCCATAATTCATTCTGTTAACACGTAAGCTAAATCCAGATTCATTTTATCTTTGCAGTTTGGCCCCTTTCCCTAGGTCTGATTTTAAGAAAAGGATTTAAGGATGAGGTTTCTAGAACTGAAAGAGCAGTCTGAAACTGGAACCTATATTTTTACATTTTGGAATATTTTAAGTTATTAATTCACCAAGAAGTATTGATCATTTATATAAATATTACTCTATGCTAATATAGATAGATAATAATATAGAACTGGTTCTTTAATTCCCCTCTCACGCTGACACAGTCAGATACGATTTTTGTGAAAGGTTTTTCTTTAATCATAGAATCATAGAATCACAAGGTTGGAAAAGACCTACAAGATCATCCAGTCCAACTGTCCACCTATCAACAATCATTCTCACTAGACCACGTTCCTCAACACAATATCTAAATGTTCTTTAAATGCCTTCAGGGTCAGTGACCTTCCTGGACAGCCCTTCCAGTGCCTGATCACTCTTTCGGAGAAGTATTTCCTAACATCCAGTCTGAATCTCCCCTAGCGCAACTTGAAACCATTCCCTCTATTCCTATCTCTAGTGACAAGAGAGAAGTGGAGAGCCCCCAGCCCACTACAATCCCTCTTCAGATAGTTATAGAGAGCAAAAAGGTTTCCCTTGAGCCTCTCCAGACTGAATATATGTTGAATATACCTGTCTGTAGTTGAAAACAATAAATGAACATATTAGTAAGATCAGTTTTCTATATTGTCTGGAGTCTTTACAGATGGATTTAGTTTTAGATGGATTTTCTACATCACATGGTTTACATGACGCCACACCACCAAAATTAAATATATTTCAGACTTCCTGGGTGACAAAAAACTCTTGATAAGTACAGATGAGTACACACAGTGTACACAGATATTCTGTGAGACTTTCAAATTAGTGAAGAGCACTGAGATTTTGATACAGAGGTAAATGACAGAAGCGATGCTGTAAGTAAATTATTAATAAAAATCAGGATCTAGAAATACTTACAATACGAACAAGCCAAGCCAGTGTAGAAGTTGATGTAGAGTAGTGGGTGTTGTAATGGTAAGGTGGAGTCTGATCATCCTCCCATGTCTCATAACGTTCTGCATAGAATACTGCTCTCTTTGGGTTCAAAGCACCAATAGGCTGAAAAAGGATGAGAGGGCAAACATTATCAGCTGAAGGACAGCTTGCCTGATATGTAATGGGTTAATTCTATGTGAAGATTTGCTATCAGTGAGATTCTGCAACCAAAATCATTCCATGCTGTAGTAATCCTTCCAGATTGCGGTAATTTTAGAATTGTAGTTCAAAGGTTTCATGTACTAAAAGTGTTAGGACTTTCCTTATTTTAATTGACAAATGTAAGTGTTCAATATCTGCAAACTTTCAAGACCTTTAAGTATGAGTTGTTTCCCAATTAATTCAGTAACACTGTTCTGGAAATAGACTTCTAAAAGTGCATTTAAAATTCACTGAGGCCAAACTAATATTTCTGTTGCTGTCATTCACTATAATCACACAGCTAATGAAAACTGACTTTTGCTCACACAGGATACTTTGTAATGCACAGTTCATGATGAAAAGATTTCACACAGACCTACTGATGGTGTCTGGTGATCCTAAACAGAAATACTTAAAATCCATGCATAGCCCTGCAAAACTGGATCTACTTTCTGACTGAACAAAGTAAGGTTTTACAAAATGATCAACATTTTCTTAAAAAGCCACACAATTTAGAAATTATTCACAAAGTCTAAGTCCATTCTACACTTACATAACAGACAATCTGCACAAATTAGGAAAAAAAAAGAAACGTAAGACAGTAATAGGAGCTGATGATTTTGATACATACACTTAGGAGATGTATTTTTTTTAATGTACTTTATGTACAATCTTTTAATGCACTTCATCTCGACTTTTTTCTGTGGTAATATCTGTTTATTACTATGTTATAAAAAAGGCACTGGGATAAAGGAAATAAAATATTAACTAAATAGAGTGCTGAAATAAATAAATGCAAAATGATCTTAAATCTCTTTATACAGATGAGCTATTAGTAGTGTATTGCCTATTATCTGTCTGCAAAGAACCTTCATATTTTAGCTTTTCTAGCAAAATTAATCAATCATACGGAGTTTAATACTTGGAGGAATACATTTCTACACCAAAGAAATTATTACAATTTTAATAATTACTTGATTTGAATTTCTCAAGTATTATGTTAGAATTTCTACTATCAGTCCATGTTATTAAGGGAATTACAGTATGAAAATAAACGTTTTGATCTTTTTCAAACTGCTAACAAGTATTCTTGTATTTCACTCCAAAGCACAGTTCTGAGTTAAAATCCAATAAAAGAATTATCAGTAAAGGTCAAATCATTGTGTTTAACTGTGCTACTTATGTAACTGAACACTTCTAAGTCTACAGATATTTTCTTCTCTACTGCTATGTTTTTTGAGATGGCTGTTAAAAAGACTGACAGAGAACTTAAAGATTTCTAATTTAAAATACTAAAGCTTGATTTTAAATAGTAGTGACTGATGAAAAGTTACATTTAAAAGCACTATGATTTTGGTGCTTTTCACATGAAACACTCTTGAGACTTAGTACTTTGCTGTGCCATGGAGATGTTAATAGCCTTCTCATACATGTAAAATGTACAAGTAATCCCTAAGGATCAGTGTTATCTGATGCAGATTGCACTGCAAGACCTCACAAAACATTCTTGAAAGAGTAGTATGAATAATTCCCTAACACTTTCCAGACTTGCTTCCTAACTATTGGAAAAAGAATACTTGTGTTTTTGTTAGTTTGATTACTATCCTGCCACTTTCAGGAAACACACAGGCATTACTACAGCACATAAGATGCCAATACATTAAAATCATTGCCCACTGACTTTCTTGAAAGAGTAACTTATTAAAAGACATTCTTTTCCTATTGGGCTGACAAACTGTGCAGATATATGTGCACTTCACTAAGTTATTTGAGGGTTCTGGGTTAGTCTGTGGACTGGATGGTACCTGCCGATACCACCCTCAGGACACTCTTTGTCCATGCCTCTACCAGAACAAATTCCAGTCCCCAGCTGAACATTTACAAAGCTAAGGCAGTAATTCACACCAGAGTCTGTTTACAGCAAATGTTCACCCCCTCTGAGAAGGATATACAAAACAGCAGATGTATCTGTGAGATTGCATTCTGTAATGGAAAAACTCCCTGAGAATATTTCTTTCCTCCACTGTGAAGGTGTATCTTGCCCAGTGCTGTAGTAAATTCTGAAGCTGTGAACAAGAGAGGTATGACCTGCCATAATGTCATTGTACATAAGTGCTTGGGAGCACTATAAGTAAGGGATATGGTGATTATGGCAAGGTTGAAATTCAAAGCTCCATGTATCTCGATATATATTTGAAGATGATCAGATGTCTATCATCAAATCAACCACGTGAGATTTTTTTTCACTGTAAAATGTTTACAGTGGTTAGAAGAGTTGTGAAATAGAACTGATGCTTCAAATCAATTACAAAATGTTTTATTTTGTATACTACCAGAATATTGTTTTAAATGGCAATTTAGCCTAAAACTTTAAGTAACTTATTTTCATATGTGTGCATATATATATATCTAGGTGTGTGTATATGTATACGTATGCAGTAGTATATGCAAAAGGTATTTTCTCTCAAGACCTTGACAATTATTTCCTCAAGTCACATAAAACACTAATGTAAATAAATCATCATGTTTTCAAGGTCCTTGAGAGAGAAGTATTATTTCAATTTAGAAGATAAAAGATAGGTTATGAAATTGTTCATTCCTATTTTATGTAAAATATGCCTGCACAAGTAGCTAACGTAATCTACTTTCAGAAGACATATGTTCAATTTATTGAATGATAAACCTAAAAAGCTGTATTCTGAAGATTATCTTCATCCTCATAAAAATTCTTTTCAGAGTCAGAATCCATTTTTCTTTCAATTACTTTACGATTTATTTGAAGGAAAATGCTGAAATGCTCAAAATATCTGTTGAATAAAGTGGACTGTTTAGGTGGAACATCATGAGAATCATCTGGCTTCTTGCATAGAGGGAAGTTTTCATGTTAAAGCCTTTCTGAAGAGTGTTTTGTGGGGATTACCCTTTCCTAGCTCAGAGAGAGAGAGAGAGAGGGGAANCCAAACCTCAATATCTAAACAAATTTGCAAACACAATCCATTATGCAGTGATGGTTACTCAAATATCAGTAATGCAGCTGTGTGCATCCTCCCAATACACTACATGATGTTATGATGTGGAATATCAAAAATATAACAAAAATCATAAAACCATAACACTGTGTCAATGCAGCACTGCCTTGAGGGGAGAGATGGGAGCTTTACCAAGCTCATGCAACTTTGCAGCTTCTAATTCAGAATTACATCAGTTCTTTCTGTCCTGCCTCAGACAAATACAGGGAACAGCTGATGCCCCTCCTTACCTTATCATCGCATATATGGGCTACATATACTTGCTATATGAGCTATTTCACTCAATAATAGAATGAACTTAATCTCTCCTGATGTAGGAAATCATACACACTGAACATGCACCAAAAGTAATTATCTCTCCATTTTATTTTATTGTATGACTAAATGTCTTGCTGCTTAATCACAGTCTGTGTACATCTAATGAATGTAGCCCTTCTGCAAGAGGAAACTTCAGAAAACAAAACAGTAAGCACAGAGCAAATTCACAGCAGTCTACCACCAATTTCCATAGCGGATTTTCATCCTTCAACAAAGACTAAACTAATTTCACTCTGATAAGACAAGTGTACATCTAGATGGTAAGTTCTACATAAGGGTAGTCACTCACACTTCCCTATTATGTGGATGAGACATTTCTGAGTTTTTTCTTTCAAAGGATATATATCTGGAGTTTTTCATAGCTGTTCAGTGGCATTCTCAATCCAGAAGTTCAACTAACAGTTTTAATCTGATCCTATAGCTATAAAATGCTGATAAATTCTGTTCCTACATCTTCATATTTCACCATCTTCACATAATAGATGAAATAAATAAATTTATTTCCATTTCACTGAGATGTCTTTACTTTGCAAACTAGTTAAAATGACTTGTTTGAAAAATATAAAGACAAAGGTTAATCCATATACTGTCTTTCAGTCCAGTACTTTAATGATAAGACTAGTATGGAAATTAAATTTGAGTGAAAAAAAATTGTTCTGAACCTTAAATAAAATGTTATTTCTGCAAAGTCTTCAAATAAGCTTTCTCCAAAAACATCATTTACTTTTTTTTTAATTAAAATAATAAATAAATGTGCAAGGGAGTCTTAACAAATAATATAAATTCCTCACAAAAAGCTTTTCTAATATACTCTTTTTTACAACCAAGTAACTCAACTATTTGATCACTTCACTTCTGAAGTACCAAAGATTGCTGTTTATTTTATGCTTCTTTTTCCGTTTAAATATAAAGTAAGTATTTATTTTAACAGTAAAAACACACTGCTATTCATGTCATTCTTTTTTTATCTGGCTAATCTCTTCAGACATCTGGCCTTTGAACCAGTGTATTGTCAATACATCTACTGTTTATATCTACTGGACGTGTTATGCTAGCTCATGTAATATTTACTGTTTTGCCAGCTATCTTCATAGAACTACATTCTCTCATGAGAGCAGAACTGAATGCAGCATCCTATTCATCTGGCCACTGAAATATGCTGCTTATCTTGACTATAATTCAAGCAGCAGCCACCTTATCTGTTTATCTCTTTTCCTAATGCACTGCACAAAATTGTAGCTGGGTATAAAAGGAATTTTGAGTTTGAGTTTATTTGGCTTTAGCTGAATACGGAGAGCTTTTCTGACTGTTTGCTTTTTTTGTTAAATAACAACAGCAAACATCAACCTTTAAGTAGGGCATCTCAGCAGAGTACTTTATAATAAAGTTGAATATTACCCAAATTTAAAAACAGCTTTTCTTTGGCAATCGCAAAACTATCAACTGACGTAAGACTTCTGGCATTTTCAAAGTATGAGAATTTCACCTGGTAAATTAACTTTTTATTTAAGAAGAAAAAATGTTTAGTTGTGTTGGCTAACCCAAATAAGAAACAAAATATTTTTGTGGTTGACTTGCACGTGGTAAAGAGAGAAATTTCAGTTACGGAAACTGATTTAATTTTTCCAGTGAGAGTGGCTCTTGATGTACTTAAACTCCATTCCATAGCATACATGTTTTAGGAAGTCTTAAGTGTGGTTTGCCTTGAAATATTCACACTTCAATGCGTTCATTTGCATTATTACATTTAGAAGCCTTGGGGCTTTATCACTTCCTTTTCTTGAAATGGCACAGTAATAAGAAAAAGTGGTTATGCTTATCACCACCCGTCAGTCAAACACCTTCTATATTAACAAAATATAAATTTTCCACTCAGTGAATGGGCGTGTGATGTCTCGTACACGTCAGTACTAGTATTACTTTGCCTGGTGAAGAAATCATTTTATTTAACCAGATGTATGACTAGAAGTAAATGAGGAGAAATTCCCATTTACAGTTTAATGAGCAGGGACAATGCAGCATGTCAAACTCATGCAATCAGCATAATTTAGGAGTAAAAGTCATACAATCTTGCACAAACAATGTCACACTTTAAGTACTCTGCTTGAAAATCATAACCCAAAAAATTCAAGGTATAGTAGTGAGTGCATATACATTTTGTGTACAAATGTTTACTACCATAGGTATTTTTCCAAAAGAGATCTCAATAAGGAAGAAAATAAGCAGATCTCTTGGTTGTTTGATAGTAAAAAAGATTATCTATGTATCCATGACAGCCTCTTTCATTAGCTTTTCATCCTGTCAAACAATAAATATAACCTTTAACCTTGTATATGTAATGAATAAAACTTGAGCCTGCACTGTCTAATCAAATCAAAAGTCTAATATATCCCACAGCTACGTCACCTTCAATGCCCATGTGCCCTATTTTTTAAACCTCAATTTTATGTAAAAAAAAAAGAAAAAAAAGAGAAAAAAAACCTCTTGATAAGAGTATTTCCAGACATTTCAAAGAAAAAGGATAACGGTATTTTAAGACTAATGTTTAAATATACGTGAAAATAATTGCTCTGAGAGAACAAACATTTGAATGCAAAGGTGCCTCAGTAAGGAGTGCTACATAAAGCCAGAATGAATTGTAATGGGAAGAATGGACAAGTTATATGCTCAAGACTGTTTCACCTAAATGTAAATATTTAAATATGAGTTAAATGCAAAAGGTGTATGTTTTATTATGTCACTGACATCATAGCAAACTAAACAATTGATTTCATTTCCACAGAACATATGAATTACATTTATAGTTTATAATCACTTAGTATCTTTATGTTTTTGTATTCACTTCGTATGTATTCACTTAGTGAAAATGCTGAGGTGGTGTGTAATATTCTATACAGAAAGACTAGTGATCAGAGGTTAAAATATTTCGAAAGACGTGTATTCCTTTATCACAAAAGGCACTGGAGCCTTGTATGAACTTTGTGTGACAACAGACAAATGAGTAATTACTGTTAGATTTTTTATCTATAGTTAACTATGAAAGCTATTTTAAACCAACAAAACAAAATCTGATAGGATGGTATCACTTTTAATTTCACTGCTTTGGAGGGGTTTTACCGCGCATGTAGTTGTGCTGGAATTCTTCTAGCTTCAGAAGATTGTTTGAGGCATATTAATTGCTGAATATTAAGGACAGAGACTTTTTGAAAACCAAGAAGGGCAAATGTGTGGGAAGACATAAGGTCGGGAACTGACAAAGGAGATTTTCTTCATCAGCAGCTTAGCTGGAGGTTCCAAGCTGCTATCAGATCTGCAGGAAAGCACTGCAGGGTAAAATGTGACACAAGGAACTAGCTCCTGTGGAAAATACACTGTGTGTACCTGCTCCAGAGGTCTGACTGAAGCATGGTGGCACATGGTGGCACTTAGTTTCAATAATGTGAATAATAAATCGTTGGCTCCAGTTTTTAAGCACTATGCTGCTCACGCTTCATCTTCCAGTTGAGGAAAGAAAGGGTTTACTTGCAGACATTGGACAAGAATGAAAATGAAAGCAGAATTGCAAAGGAAATACTTCAAGTTGGATCTGATTTTTAAGATTTCTACTGATAACGTATGAATTGAAACAGGATGCAAGTAACGCGTAACAGCTGAGGTGCACAGAAGTATGGCATTTCATATTAACTGGACACTGCCTTTTACAGAAAGCCATTAATCTATATTTCCTTTAAAAACCATTGTGAAATAAAACCTAAGGAACTGCTATCAGATGTTACTGTAATAAACACTAGAAAAAAAATGACAATTACACCCCTTTTATCCTGAGGGCTACCAAAACGCTTTACAGATTGCACATGTGCTTTCTCAGACATCCATGGAATAAATGTAGCCCAGATCTTGCCTGACATGGGAGACCACTCCGCTTAACTACTTCTGTGTAGGTTTGTTCAGAGTGGCCAAAGTCAGGCTTTTCCAGAAGAAATCACCGGTATTTTTCTAATAATAGGGTGCAGTTATCAAACTGGGTAAGAAAAGTTCCTCAAGCAAAATAATGCTGCACACATTGCATGGATTCTGAAAGTAACTAACAAATGAGGATTTGATTTTACATCTCCTTTTAAAGGAGAGCATTACCAGGATTGTGATGATACTTAATAAACTATACAAGCACTAATTCTGTAATGAGTCTTTACCAACTCATGAGGAAAACATATCTACTCAGCTATCACAGTGCTTCCTGTTGCAATTATATACTTTAATAGGCTGCCATAAAAATTTGGATTCAACCAAAACCAAGTAGCTAATGAAGGACTCATGAGACACAGTCTAATCTTGTTGCACTTCACCACACACACTGCTATCCATACTAGAAAGAAGTGATTAGAAGGATTTTGAAAAGTGTAAGGATATTAATGAAGGGTTTATCATGATTAATAACACTTAAACAGAAATGTTTTTATACAAGCTAGTAAAGGAGCCCATGCAAGATTACTTCTGAATTCTATTCATGTTTGTAGATTTCCTTTTATTGTTCCTGGTATACATTACAATGGCATCATATAAGTGAAAAACACATTTGTGAAGCATACCTATAATGTTGTGAAATGGTCAAAGCTCTTACAACATAAGCAGTGTCTCGACCAATCTGTCTACATTTGAGGCATATTGCTAACGCAGTTTGATTTCTATTTCTTAAAAAAAAAAATAATAATAATAATAATAATTAAGCAAACATTTATTTACACGAGAGAAAAAGGAGAGGAAACTTAATATGTCTCTATTTGTTATTTTGCAATAAAGTACTACTTAAATTAGTGTGGAACTCTCACAAAAGCAGGTTTTATGGAATGACTACAAAACACATTTATAAGCACTGCAAATACAGCAGGGATGCAAGTCTATGAGATAATCAGGGTGGGATCTGTCTGCCCAAGGTTTTTGTAGGAAAAGGAGAAACAAAAAGCAGACTTAAAGGCAGAAACGCCAAAAACTCTCATCCCTGACAGAAGCAGATAATGCAGGGACTGCAGCATACACCCTTGATGGTCATTTTATTCTCTCCAGCTTCATTCCTAAAGCCAACAAGTGACAGCCTTCTGCAGTTTTGAGCCTTTCTCAAAGAGCACAAACAACTTCTGTCTCCTGTCTGAAGAACTACAGATGTAAAGAATCTGGGATGCAAGGAAGTTGTCGTGTCTATACAGCAGATACCTCATGTTGGGGATGTTGCAAAGCCTTTGCTGCTAAGAAAGTACAGGCACTACCTTGTCTGAAACAAACAAGGAAAGACTCTACCCAAAACTCAGATTCAAACCATTTCCTGTCCTTCTTCCAGGTGACCAAAAGTAGAGCCCTCCTAGGTGATATCTGATCAGGACAAACATTCTCATCAACCTAGTGGCACAAGTCGGGTAGCAGATCTGGGTATACAGTCCGCAGTGTGGTGGTATAATATACACAAGAATTGTATTATTATAAGGAACTAACTGTCCAAATTTGGTTGGAGAACAACAACAAAAAAAACAATCAACAAATAACAATAGGAAACAGACAGTCTATATTCTAAAACACATAGGTAATTGTCCAATGAATTAAGTAAGTGCTGCTACTACAGTCTAGCCCCTGCAACAAAGTGAAAAATTAGTTCAAATTTTCATTTTCACAGGATCAGTTTTCATGAAGTGAGGGAGATAATTAGTGGGATCAAGCGGCCTGATGCACCCAGGAACTGAACATCAAAAGGCACTGAGGAGTTGCAGGATTGGAACTGGATCTATCAGGGTAAGTGTTAGAATGTAGAGATTCAATACAAAATGATTCTAAAATGTAACTCTAATTCATATATATATATATTTTTTACTTTAATATGAAGATCTACTCACTAAACCGAATAAAAATATTAAAACAAAAAATAAACCAAAAAAGGATGGCTAAATGTCTTTAACTGAGTTGAATCATACCTTTGAGAGATCCCTGAAGTTGCCTGGAAGGGTCAGGTCTAACTCTTCTGATTCATAGTTTGTTAAGACCCATGGAAATACAGGGTATTGGTTCAGATCATTGTATGTTCGTCCTATTAAGAAAGAAAATATTTTAAGAATTAGGTAGTTGTATCAATTTTTTCAGTTGAAAAGCAATCCAGTAGTTACATTCATTGCACTGCGTGTTCCTGATTCATCCCACTTGACAGAAAGAGGTATAAATCTACCAGACAAAAATAGTTGTTTAAATGCACTTGAATCAAAAGTCAACATGGATTCTGCATAACAAAAAGAGAACAGTGTATTTCAAAATCAATTAAAAACCACCATTTGTCAATAAATACCTGTTTATTTATTTCCATGAAGGTGTTTTTACAGTATAGGTGATAAAATCTAAAACTATTAAGAGTATCATTTTTCAATCAACTGTATGCAATATGATTGGCTGGTAAAGAGTGAGAGTCCAACGCAAATGGCTGTATTTGAGGTCTGCAAATCTGGGTCTGTCCTGAAGTATATTATTCTGTTACTCCTCATAGTGCTTTTCCACAGAAGAAATGTGTGCGGACTCAGTGTAATTGCAAAACCGAAGGTGGAAAAATACATGTTTACTTTAATACAATTTCCTAATCACTATTTCCTAATCACTTTGAAAAATAAAAATCATTTTACCACTTACAAAAATGGAGCTGACTTCCCCAAGCCACTTTCTCCAAAAATAATGAAAGAAACATTATGAAGATCCCAGAAGCCCAAAAATGCAAAAAAAAAGAGTCATCCTTGCTACTGAAAAGAGCTGAAACTTATGAGTTCATCATCAGGAAAAGTGTATTTGGAAAAGGATGTTACTTCTGTGCCAACTGCTATTTAGTAGTGTCTAACATTTCACTGATAAGACAAAGTAAGTTGCTCACTACAGAACCATCTACCATATTGATTTAGTAGGAACCATACAATATGCAACATGAGTAATAAAAAACAAAATCAAGTCATAAATATGTGTGTGTGCATTTATATAATATAATTAGCGGACTGAAATAACCCAGGTTAACAATTCCCAGTCCTGCAGCAGATTTACAGCCCTGTCTCACTAACTGCTTCCTTCCAGATTCTGGACAGATTCCTGGGGTAAAAAACCTGGCACAGGAAAACACAGACTTCCTTGTTCAGAATAGTATTTGCAATTCTACACAAAAATCAGCTCTGCTTTAATGAAATATGAAACATACTGCTCTACGAACACCTTATTTTTTCAATAGAAGTTGATGAACATGAAGTCTGTTTCTATTTTGTACATAGCTTTGCTGGAAAAGGAAAAAGTGTTCATTGTTAACGTTTTTTCACTGTTGTTTGTGTGTTTTGAAAATGTACATGTCCAAAAGAATATAAAAAATAATAATTTAAGTCCAGATAACTATTTTATTTAAAAAAGCTGTATTGGCACTATCTACAATATACAAATGAACATGGGTGTGAACAAAGATACTTCAGTAGCATCAAGAGTGAATGAATGAAAAACCATTGTTGGACTGAATGAGTTGTTCTTATCAATTAAATCAGGAAATGAAGCAGAATTTATCTGTGTGACAGAAGAAAAGGAAAGGTAGTATCTGGTAGAACATTAACTTTTTGTTTGCTTGTTTGTTTACTCATAAATCTTTAAGTACGCTGTCTCCTTTTTTGTGTCTTTCAAATCAGAGGATTATTTTCAGCTTTAGCAGGGGTTAATTACATGCAATTTATAAAGTTTCTTGACATCGTCACAAGGTTCTATAAAATATGGCCTCTATACAAGTATACCCTTGTACAACAAATGTTTTCTCTCCATCAGAATACCTACTTTACAGAAGAGTTTTTAAGAGTTTCCACTAAAGGAAATATATATATTAAAAAATAAACAAAACAAAACAACAACAACAACAAAAAGTGGATTTTTAGACATAGATAGAAATTTTCCTTTTGATTTCCTCTGAATTTTGTTCAAGTACACTGCTGTTCTATAAATGAGATTAAAATAGCTAACCTCTCTACTAAAATGTTTTGCAATAAGAAAAAAGAACAAGTCCACGTAATGTTTGGGATGTAAGAAAAAAAAATTAACTACTGTATTACTTTTATCTCACCTATATTTCAGTGATACATTTACCTTATATGAATCACTAATGTTAATTTAGACAGCAGACAAAAAAAAAAATGAGATAAAGGAAAAGAATGACAGAGGTGAGCATAGTCTAATAAAAGCATAAGCAAAAAATAATGATTCTTCAGAATCAAAAGTTTCTATGGTAACTAAAACAGATCTTGAAAATGCTTTGCAAAAACATCTATAAAGTTGAGAACTTTATTTTGCAAAATTCTTGAAAGAAAATTTAGGATTATCCAAAATCACTCTTCATTTCTAAACTGATATTTTCTATATTGAGATCTCATTTAATTTCAATATTTATTTCATTCCCTTCATTTCAACTTAAATATTCCATCAATGAGATTTTGTCTTTCTGTTCCAATTTCACACAGGAACATCAGTGATTTCCCATAGTGCAAGAAAAAAACAACTTCAAACCTAGCTGCACATGAATTCTCCTTTGCTGTGTAGTTCTGATAGGTTACTTAATGTATGGTCACATGAAAATGTTTTAAAAAAATAATAATAATTCCACACTGAGAAATAATTTGAAGATTATCTTGCAGTTTGGGCAGGATAAGCCACATACTACGTAGCACTTCTGATTGTGTGTTTAAGAATATCACCATAGTCCAAATAAACTAAATAAAATATTTACTTCCTTCTTCCTTCAATATTTATATATCATATGAAGAGATCAACTACTAAGAAAAACCATTAAGTTGCTTATTAAAGAAGTTTGTCATTTGTCTTCATTCAACAATTTTCTTTGTAATATCAACAAATAAAAGCAAATCAGGAAGATGAACCCTAGTCTAAATTGCAAAAGGAGACCAAATGCACATTATGAGAGATAGGACCACACATCCACGCTTATCAGAGTGGAGGACAGTGATCTAGGGCTGTAATGGAATTACAAATCCCTAATTCTAAACATGCATAAATATTAGTGGTTTAACTTTATTAAGAATGTTCTCTTGATCAAGTCTCATCTTTTAATGTTTATTTCCAGAAAAAAAAATAAAAATCAACACATTAATATAGTTAGCCATCTGTTTAACTGCATAATGTTACCAGCAAAAATCTTTTTTTTTTCCTCAGCTAAATAAATATAAAATGTAAACCTGTACTACTATTGGTAGTTACTATACCTTTTTAGAAGCTTCAGATTTCTTACCATGTAGGCTTACAGAGATTAATATTAAAGGCTGAATATTAAATATTGCAAGCCTCTGACACTAATCTACTTGAACAATAAAACTGAGGCATAGTAAATGAGTTCTCAAAATAACTGGATATGTTTCTTCATTAAAAAAACTTTTTAATTAAACCATCCAATTTAACGTTTTTATATGGCACTTTAGTTTTGAAGGTAAAGTGAGCTAGAGACAGCTGACAAAGAAATTATAACTGCAATTCCTTGGTGAAAATGTTAATGACAGCAAAATATTGTTTAATTAGATGATTGCAGCATCTGGATTAACACTCTTTAAGAGCGATGTTCCTGTGCTTGTCTGCTTCTTCACACTTTACAGACATTTTGTCATCTCTAGGTCATTAGGAAAGAATTTTTAATGATTTTTCTAGAAGCAAGTAGTTCAAGTTACATCTAATTAGATGACAATAATAAGCCCAACACTTGCAGTAGCTAAATATATACATAATTAACCAGTGAGGGCTTGTACATCACAGAGTAAAAAAGTGGAAAATGCTAAACAGGCCAAAAAAAAAAAAAAAGGAAAAAAAAAAAAAAAAAAAGGAGGGAGAAGAAATTCATTAGAATTTATTACCTGACTGAAGATGTCATTTTTTTCCCAAGAACCTTAAAAAATAATCCTTTTTCACTTCAAGAAATGATTTACAATAATTATGGATATAATTATTCTCCAGTTCTTTCAAGAGTAGCAGGTAGGATTTAAAAGAATTAAAACTGCAGTAAATACAAATGCAAATGCATATTTAATACACTGCAGGTTGAAAAGAAAAAAGCATCAGAAATCAGTTAAACACAGGGAAATAGATTTCAAAACTAGATTTCTACCTAAAATAGTGGGCATTGCAAACATAGAGAATTGCTTCTTGTCCCCAGTCTTTCATTTGCTGCAGTGGGATTACTTTAATCACTTTTTCAATAATTTTGTAAGTGAGAATAATAAAAATTTCATGGTCCCTATATCACCCAAAGCATTCAACTGACACACATGCAACAAGGCATTTTGCTACATGTCCAAAAAATGGACAATTAGAGTGTCACTGCTGCTCCCAAGCCTTCAAAACTAAAGAATCCCTGGGAGAGGAATAGATAGGAGGAGTAGGAAGGAGCCTGGAAGGCTTATGTCTGTCTACGCAACCAGGACAAAAACCAGGAGCATGGAGAGTATAACATTGAGACTGATTGATAAGTAGCAGACTGCAGTGTTTACCTTCGGGGAAAAAAAAACCAGGGCTGTAAACATGATGAAATATGGTCAAGTCAGCATAGAGGGCATGGAAGAGGTGAAGACCTTAGAAAAAGAATAGGGAGATGAGCAAATAGTTGGCTGAAGGACCAGTGAAACAGGTTGAAACAAGACTACCAAGTTTTGAAAATGTAAAAAGAGAAAATTTGAACTGAATTTGCAATAAGACGTGAGGCCAGCACAAGTGATGAGAATCATATCCTTGCATAGGAAATGATCCAGGGAAAAAAGTAGAATTAGACAGCTATTGAGTCATGAGCAGAGATCACAACAGAAACAGTTAAACTGAAAAAGAAGGTAAGCTCTGTATCAGAGGCACTAAAAGGATGATATATAGTTGATACGATATAAAAAATGGATTTTTCCAAGGGGACACTTCAGTATTTTAAACATTGATTAAGAACTTACAGGTTACACAGGGGCCATGGTTGTTTGGACAAACTTTTCTAGGAGATATAATAATAGATTATTGTCATTATTTTAGTAATGTTCTACTGGGATCAACCAAGTCTGCATGATTAGCAGCACTAACAGGCAGGCAAAGGACTTACTGTGGGAAAAGACCCAGCTGCATGCTGTAAGTAAGCAAAATCAGTTGGTATCAGAAACCTTAATTCTGAATGTCTTTTCCAATACTACTGTTTCTCGAATAAGTTCAGAAAATGGGGCAAAAGAAAATATGAAAAGCTTCTTACTGTTTTGTAAAGGGTTAGAGGCCACTTAAGCATCACTTAAGAAGAAAGGAAACTACTAAATTGGCAAAAGAGTACTAAACTTTGTTGTTGGTGGATCTCTACTTATTTGAAAGAAATGGAAAAACAGCAAAGGGACTTATTTGTCACTTTGCAGCAAATAATCTACATTTCTAAGTGGAAAACATCTACTTTTGAAAAGTAACTATGCTACAGATCAGATACACTGAATAAACCAGTAAGAGTTACGTGACAAGACAAATAAAAAATTAAGGCGCACGTATTTCTCAATGGCTAAAACCAATGATATTATTAAAAAAGATTATGCTGTTTAGACAAAAAAGTTATAGTCCAAAACTAGGCCATCACTGTCTTTGCAAACAATTACTAGCAAAATGTTGTATCTGTTAAGGGAATATTTCTTATAGGATCTCATTTACAAAGAGTATAATGAAAAGTGTATTTGGAAATTGGATTTCCAAAGCAGGAAAGAAATTATGCATCATGTCTTTACATGGTAGAGGATGTCATGAATATATTTAATACCTCATGTTTGTGTATGAAATAGGAAATACTGAATTTTCTTCTGACTGCCAAAGGTAGTGTCTGCAGCACACTTAGGAATTTGCTTATGAGTACCACAGATGTATCTGGACACTTATCTGTTCCAAAGTTTTCAATATAAAGTCACTTTGTAGTATGGGCACTCTGCTTCTAGTCCTGAAAGCATTTCTGGTGGAGATTCACCAGTTTTTAATGTTTCAGCAGAAAATTCCCATTCTTTGACAAGTAAATATTTGAGAGAAATACTTTTCAACAGAAGATTCAATGAAATGCAAGTGTAGAAGCAGCGGTGTCATTCAAACTGCCTCATAGCTCTTGACCTCATAGATTCATAGACCTCAGGCCCTGAAAGCACAGTGATGGTGGAGCCAGATTTTTTCTCTTTTTCAAAAATATTCACAAAGTACTGAAACACTATCAGAGAAGGAAAGTACCCAGGAATCTCACTTCCTTTTACATATCTTCAAAAGTCTTTTGAGAGGTACAGTGATAGATTCTTCCCCACCAAACGTGATGGCTGCTACCCACCTTGGAAAATGATGACAAGACAGAAATTGCGTAGACTGGTAAGGACCCATTTGCAAATGCTTAGCAACAAAGGTGCATTTGAAATAACAATCAGAATAAGTGATATTTCTTGAGAGAAGGAAAAGTTTCCCTAGAGACTCAAGTTTACCCCCCTGTCTTTTGAAAATATGGCCTTTACCGAAGTTTAAATTTGAATTTGAACATGTCTTGGTCAAACACTTGATCGATATATAAGGTAATGATGTTTTATTCAGCAAGTGAGTTTACACAATGAACAGTGAGAGCACATGAATAAAATAAGTTCACCAATAAGATAACAAAAACTATGCTAGAAAGTGTACGTGTTGAGTCATCAAGAGACATAACCAAGATACAGACCAAGCTGCTGTAAGCTTTTTCAAAGGCAATACAATCTTACAGAAAAAAAATAAGAAAATATATAAGTAATCCTCCAAACCATGAAACTTGGAACACATATAGAAGTCTACACAAAAGCAAATGAATAATACTAGATGACACTAAGGGAAATTTGTTTTATGTGACCACCCAGGCATTTGGCCATAAAGCTCACCCCACAGAACTATACCAAACAAGAAAAATAAAAAAAAAATAAAAAGCATTTTTCATGAGACCTTTGAGATACTCTGACGGGATAACTTCAGGCTGAAGTTTGTTTATTGATGGATACTCTGCTGTAAGTATCACTGCAATTCCTAATTGAATTCAAGCATAACTATGTCTTCAGGTTTTGATGCATTGGTGATGTACCCAAAAATAAATGACCTTGGAGTTTTTAAACTGATTAAAAATGAAAAGTAATTTATAAAAAATTGGCTTAGCTCTTGTCTCCTCTCATTAAAGAGTTTAGACACACTGCTTAAAGAAGAACCAGATATATGAAAGGGAAATTAAAAGTGAAGGGAAGTTTTGTCAATAATGTATTGGACAGAGGCTGAGAGGACTTCCATCAAGGATAACTTCCAGCTCTCCAGCAAGCTCTCCAAGTTCAGGTGACAGGGACAGGGAGCCTATGAGTTTCTGCCTGAATTTCCTAAAAAACAGAAGGGCAGCAAGGTGTGAAAGACATGGAGTGGCTAGGTGTAGCCAGTGTTCATAGGCAGGATAGCATCATTCTCATAGTCCAGTGCCAGAGGTAACAAACACTCCACAGGGCTCCTTTCTTAGGCAGAGATCTGCGTTGGCTGTGGCTGCAATGCTCAGAAGCCATGTTGGTGTGCCTGCGTGCTACTGCAGCATACAGAATTTCCAGCTCAGGTCTCTGGTACCTTCAGGAATTCTGCTTAGTAGTCCACTGCACAAGGTAAACATGCCCTCAGATTTCCAGCCATTCATCAGTAACACTTCTGTATCACACTGGGATAATCTGATGACACATTTATTAACGCCTGTGAGCCTGGATGCACAGAAGATGACTACCATAAAAACACAGAGGCAAAAGCCTAAAGGTTTAAAAAAGTGAGTTTGACAGGTGCTGAATTCTGCCACTGTCCTACTGGGAAGAATGTAGTGACTCTGCTCAGTCTGGTCACAGTAATGGGCACTGGGGTTCAACTGTGGGGTTTTGCACCTACATTTGTCTCCTGTCTGGCCAGAGGACTTTCCTCAAGCAGGAAAGTCAGGACCAAGTAAGAATATGAGATATGGAGCCTAGTGAGATTTAATTTGGGCTTCAAATTAAAGTTCACTGGAGGGAAATGTCTGAGAAAGCCTCTCGATGGGCAGGGTGATAAGCAGTGTGTGTGCTAAAGGCAGGAATCTTAACAATAAGCTATCTCCTAGAAATTTTTGTATGCGGTGTAGAAAATTGCTGCTCCTCATATTTAAAAGTATTGCCTAAGTTAATACATAAAAAAGGGAAGGGTGAAAGGAAAAAATACATTGTGAACGTTTAATTAATAAGAATTGCCAGAAAAACTCTTATTTTGCCAGTAATGAATGGATGTCTGTGGCAGTTATTTCTCATTTTAAATATCTAATCTGATATTATATTTCAGTTCAAAGAACTAAATGAGAAAAGATGCTGTAATCTAATCATACCACAATCCAGGTGACATCTGTACTAGGCAGAATACTGTTGTTATTCTGCTGTCTTGTTGCTGTTGCTGAGAATGATGAAGTAGCGAAATTACATTTTCCCATTATTATTTCCAGACATTCTCTGGCAATGGTTTGTTGACTCTAATAAAGCTTCAGACAAAGCTGTCAGCAGAGGAAATGGCAGAAGGAGAGCAAGGAACAGCCTCCACAACAATACATGAATCTAAAGCCTTGGTGATAGGTTGTGCATTTTCTGAGAAAATTTAAGGTTTGTATTTCATAATCTATCACAAACCTGCAGCTGAATTCCAGAGGGATAAAGGTATTCTATCAAGTCACAGTGCTTAAGACTCTGACAAAGATAAACATATTAAGAAGGATTAAAGAGTCAGAAACTTTACCTGCTATAGTGTTGAGGAACATCAAGTATTCAAAGTTCGATATCTCTCGTCTTTGCCAGCGCTGAGTCATGTTGGAGGATTTATAAAGCTGTCGGGGAGTGGCCAGAGAGATTCTCCTACAAAATACATTTAAAGAATAATTATTTTAAGAGTCACATTAAATGTTAAGACATAGAACAACATTATTAGTGTGATTAATTTCAGATTCTCTCAGAGGTTTTTTTATTCCACTTAATGAAGTCAAGAAGACACTATATCCCTTATTAGAGAAATTACTAAAATTAAGATGTCTATTTTATTTTACCAGAACTACAATACTATAATAATTCAGAAGAATGTGTTTTGTGGTTTATTTTGTTCTGAATCTGGTTAAAATAGCTGGAAGTAAAAGGAACTGCAGACCTCCTGGTGCCTGTGTTGTCCAGCAGGAATAAAAGAAACATGTCATTTCCCTGTTTCAAAAGGACATGTTGAGATAAGTTCATTAAGGTGAGTGATAGATATTAAAACACCATATATTTCCAGCACATGAGATGATATTTGCTCCACAGTTTGTTTGCCTTCCCCATAGTCAGCTACCTATGATCTACTCCTATATTCCAGTAACCACCCAGATTTCTATCTTTAGCCTGGTTACTGAAAAAATCCAGGTTTATTCAGTAATCTGCACATATGTTCACCTGCCCATCTCTCCATGATAACTTCTGAATTGCATTTCATTGAAACTGGGAAACGAAATAGAAGTTTCTGAGTAATTCATTTCTACACATTTTCTATAAATCAGATGACTGCATAAGGGAGAAAGAACCAAACTATTGTACCAAAAAAAATCTGTAACAAGCAGAGTTAGCTTCATTGATCACAATTCATTTCCAAAGAAAACAGTCTCCGCTGAAAAGAGACAAGGAATCTATTTGAAAGGAGGAAAAATTCATCTCCTCTAATACTACCTTTTTCTAGAAACATACATGTTGTAAATGGATCAAAATAGAGAAAATTTTGATGTTTTTTTTTTTTTTTCTGAAAGGATAATTAAAGTTTATCTTATTCATGAATACACAGTAAATATATATATACACTATATTTATCTATCTTACCAAGAGTAACTACGGACACCTGATGTTCAGCTTTCCAATGCTCCCTAGACATATTAAGTACACTATTTCAGGCCTCTGAATGCTGAGTATTCTCTTAAAACATAGTCATATTCAAAATGTCAAATCAGGCAGCAATTACAAAAATGTCAAATACCTACTTATAAAGAAACATGCACATACTTCTATACATGCAGTATACACTACTTCCATTTAAAGGGGTGGCCATTGGCATGTGATTGGAATGAACAGTTATCATAGCTATATGTCTTTATATGTCTAAAATGTCAGTGTTTAGGTTATGAATGTCTGCTATACTTAAGCTCACAAATTGGGCATATAAAATGATCACGTGAGTGTACATATGGTTTCCTCTTTTTCTTCTTTGTTTTTGTTTTTTTAATCTCTATATTTACTCAAAACTACAGTGCATAAGGCCTTGCCATCTAGTTGTGCATAGTATACAGTAGACGCTGCAAATATGTTTTTCTATTGCGCTTCTGAAAAATCTATCTTAAGAACTATCTGAAAGTAATCACACTTTATACTGTATTTTGTTGAATAACAGGTTTACACTGGAACTCTCAAAGTTTTATTGTTCCCAGTTAACTATGACTAATGCTGCACACAAATTAATAAATACAGAAATAAAAGTACTAAAGAGAGAATTAAATTTACAAAGCATTTCTGTCATAGAAATTCTGTTTTTCTCACAATGAAACAAAAATATGTTCATCAATGTAACTTAGTATGTGCCTTTAGACTTCACTCACAATCTATCAGTCTCAAAAATCTTTGAACTGATAACTGCTCAACATTTAAAAGATTGATTTAGGTGAACTCTACAAAATCAAATTATACTGAAAAAGCTCCTTATTTCTTCTCTAAGTTGTTTAAAAGATTTGAAGTTATTTAAGCAGATATTGGAAAAAAAATATGTGCAGTAAATTGGTTCCACACCTGTTTATTTCATTTAACACAGAAAGACTCACTGTTTTGTGTCTTGCTGAATTATTCCACCTTTGATCAAACAATTTCTCTGTTTCTTTATGCCATCAGAAATGAGAAGATGCAACAACAAATGTAGTTTCTTTGCTTCTGGAGAACTATGAAATACCTCCTCAAAGTGGAAGCTACAGAAGACCCTCTCATGGTATAATCCAATTTTCCAAGTTTTATTTGCTTTAACTACGTTTATTAAACACTTCGTCGTTTGTTCAGGGAACAGATGTTCTGTATGTCATGCATGGAGCATGATCAGATTCCCTTTCACAATCACTTTTAATTTAGCTACAGTCCAACCTGGTACAAAGAATACTCAGGTATCTCATTAGAAATGTAGCACCTACATGATGCTTTGTTTTTTGTTGTTCCCGTACAGAACAAATAGGACTGGGAAAGCCACTGGCTTCTGGCAAGAAACTCATCAATATTTGATTTCCATCAAAGTTCTAAAAGTGTTTTTATGCTTTAGCGAGATCAAATAATTTACCAACTATGTACCTTCCAAAAACCCAACATATGCAACCAGTCTTGGAAATCCATCACCAACCTACTGGCGCAGAATAAGTGATAGCGCTGAACACATGTTAAGCATGGTTACTGTATCAGCTAAATTATATGTTTTCCTTCAGCAAGAAACATTGTTGTTCCTCTATACTCAGATCTGCTGAGGCCACACCTTAAGTACTGTTTTAGTTTTGGGCTCCTCACTAGAAGAAAGGTAGGTTGCTCCCTAACAGTCTTGAGAAGAATACCAGTTTGCCTGCTTCAATTTCTCTGTATTATTAGATCATAAATATTTTTTTCTTCCATCTCTACTAGTCATAGGATTTCTCCATGAAAATAGAAACACACTTAAAATGCACATACTTGCCTCATTAACTCATTAACTCCTTCAGACTGATTCTATCTTGAATTATTTTATAATAATGTAATTAATTTTACATTTGAAAAGTATTATCAGTGAGACAAAAAAAAAATAAGGAATTTAAGCAAAACCACTAAAAAGTTCTGCTTTTCTTAAAATATTTTAAAGTACAGTTTAATCTGAAAAACTAGGCATAACATATGATGATGTTTTACTCATAGTAGTAGCTCCCTGAGTAGATGCTGGCTACTCACCATTTCCTTTTACATTTGTGATACAAATAAACATATTTTTAAAAACTCCTACTAGAATTCTGGAGACAGCATATTAATGGGAAGGGAAACTATACTGCAGTACAAACAAAATATTAACAGTAGTTAATATGGTTATTGAGTCAGATTTTCCCTCAGTTAGTTCACTGCAGTCCTACTGCAGACATAAAGGATATGTAGACAGAAGCTAAGGAAAAGCAATGATTAAAGTGTGCATAAATCACAGAGTGATTACACAAAAACAAAAAGGAAAAACAGCTACCAAAGGCCAGATTTATTCTGAAAGCTAACAAGCCCATTTTTGATACAAAATGAATTGTAATAAAAAAATATGGAAATAATTGCAAATAACATTGAAGCGGAAACTTTTCTCAATAATTATACACCAACAAATGTTTCCAGACAATTATTCAGTGAATAATGCACAAAGAATATGAATTTCAAAAGTAAAAAAAAAAAAAAACAAACAAAAATTATTATTAGATATGGAATTCTGATTGATTCATTTGCATTTTGTTTGTTCCAGAACATGTGGATTTGTATTTTGTGTTGTTTTTTTTTTAATTATTATTATTTTTATTTTTTTTTCCTTCAGAAACAAATGCTATTACTTTCCATTTAGAGGCAGCAATTCTTTTAATTTGAGTTTTTGGAAGAGCGATGCAAATGCTAACAAGATGCACCTTCCAAAGAGATGCCTCAACTTCCCCTTGATCTCAGTGAAAACTTGAGAAACTTGGCAGCCTGCCTAAGGATTTCAGCACATTCAGGAGATCAAGACTTAGGCACCATGAGACTCTTGAGCTCATGACGGGGAATGATGTTCAGCTGGAAAAGAAATAGCTAAATTATCCTACAAATGCTTTGACATTACAGAGTATTTCCATATTATGCACTGGGATAAAACAAGCAAAATGTGGATTCTTAGTCTGTAGAAAATGACTTAAAGAAAAAGAAGGACGTATCCCAGATAGCACACTGATGATTAAGTCATTGGCTTCTGGCCAATCCAAGACAAACTGAGATCTGAACTTAAGGCACCATATTTTTTGAATTTCCTGCTGTCTATTTGCACTCATACTTTAATATGATTTTTAATAGGAATTCATTATGAATCTAAAAAGTATTCACCAGACTCCTGGTTATGCACCCTCAAAGATAATTTTAGGTTTCAACAGACACTTTTAAACAAAACAAAAATTGGCAGCAAGATATTTAGCCCCAGTCCAGTGAAGTACACATAAAGACCATCTTATCTAACACTGAAAAATGAATAGGACCTGACAATTACGGTTCTTATTTCTGACTATAGGTTGATTTTATATTGATGAGGCAGCAAATTAAGACTGTAGTTGTCCACAGTAAGTGAAAATCTATAAAACTGAATTCCAATTGATATTTTCCAAAATGTAGATATTTAATTTTGGAAACAGAGGATGAATAACTCATTAAACTAATGAACAAAAGGTATTTATAAAGTGCAAAATAGCCACTATACTGATGAATAATGAAGTCAAATGCACACACATTCAGTGTGTGTGTCAGTGAGAAGTAACTGCCAGTGAGAAGATATATAACAAAAATAATTTTCATTCAGTAAACTAGTCAAGTACTTCAATATTTTTCATTACGGACACAGTAAGGATGATAATTTGTGCATATACTTATAAAATCTGACTGAAAACTAGATTGTGAAGAGATAAGAACGAAGTTTTATTTTGGTCTTTCACTGGGAGGTATTTCCTTTAAAGAAGGCAAAATTCCACTTAGAATACTTTTATTTCCATTCTACAATAACAGAGCAAATATTGAGTACTGCTTCTCAAAGTACTCTGACAAAACAGAAAATCTGGAATTTCAAGACAGGAATAATGTTTTAATATTAACAAGGATAAAGATATTGTGTAATTAATATAATAAACACAGCATATATAAACTATTCTAATCAAATTACCTGGCTTGTGGCAAACCATAGCTGGTTCCTACTCCAACACGTGGTAAGCTGTACACAACTTTTTTCACTGTTGCTTGGTCAGGAAAATTGAACATAACAGAAGCTAAATGAAGGAGAAAATAAGGACAGGTAAACCATCTCTTTATCTCCACCAGTGTGTATTAAAAAGCCTTTTGGATTTTATTTGGAAAGAGAAGTTAGTTAAATATTTATTTTCACTCTTAGAGTTGCTTTTTGGAATCTATTTTTTTTTTGCCAGTAGACCATTACCAAAAATATGGAGGAAAGTGGTGAGATAAGAAAAGAGAATTTCCTATCAAACATTTGAAGAATTTACCAATTCCAATGGTATGCCTTTCTGTGAAGCGGTGAGATTGATTTATACAATTGATTTTGACTTGACAGAACAAGGAGAGATTGTTCCAAACTAAAACAAGGGAGATTTAGATTGGATATAAGAGCAATTTTTCATACAGTAATGGTAGTGAAGCACTGGCACAGGTTGCCCATAGATTGTGTGGATGCCCCTGTCTCTGTGTCTGTGTCTCTGTGGAGACACTCAAGATCAGGCTGGACATGGCTCTGAGCAACCTGATTGAGCTGTAGGTGTCCTTGCTCATTTCAGGCGTGTTGGACCAGATGACCTTTAAAGGCTCCTTCTAACTCAAATGATTCTATGATTTTAACATGAAATATATAATTAAAGAGAAACATAGACACTTTACCAATAGAAGACAAATTCTAAGATTAATCAATACCATGCAAAATATTTTCTGGAACATTTTTTTTGCACCACAATAAACAAAGACATACTTCTGTTTGCCATAAACACTTCCAAAGCTGTGTTCTGGAGAAGATAACGTCGTGAAAAAACAGCCCGAATCTCGCTGAACATCCATTTTCCATGAAGACCTTCTGTATAAGCAAGGACCTATAGAGACATTAAGAGTGATCATTACTGGCAGAACACTGTCATCACAATATTCATGAAAATATAATTACATTTTAACCATCAGTGTAGTACAGGTAAGTTAACTGTATTTCTTTAATATTTAAACCAATAGTTAAAATAGGACCTTAAAAGTTCTTAATATGGAATAAGGTATAGTAACCTGGTACTCTCATGATGGTACTTCTCATGAGTCACGTTAACTTATCTTCCTCAAAACCCACAAAACTCTACAACCAAGTACACGATAACAGACGCAGTTGCAATTATGCCTCATTATTTTCTTCCCATAGTGCATATGACATTTATGTGCTGATGAACAGACTTATTTCTGAGTCGGTACAAGTCACAAACAAATAATCTGCTACTGATATCCATTTCAGACTTACAAATTAGAGTTCTCTACATTTCATTAATAAGTGCAGAAAATAACTAGAATATATTGACACAGAAGATTTTCAAAAGTTAGGCATATTTGAAGAATTTTTCAGTTTTACAACTGGAGGTACAGGCCTAGGATTAGAAGTTAACACATAAAAAATCTCTCTCACTGCTTCACTCTTCTGGAAAAAAGATAAAAATGACACAATTTAATTAGGTATCAGCTTTATTAACTAATCTCATCTGGGAATCATCATTCAAGCAGTATCATGTGGTGCAAAATATTTTCCCAGTTCTTTTCATCATCTGGAAATTTTCCTTTAGCCATTCACTCCTGCTCAGGAGGGCTCTGCCCATACATGATGCTCTGACAGCCTTCGCTTTTATCAGTTTGGGAAGAGGACCTCACTGTACCACTCTGTGTTTCCTGAGTTCTGCAGCCTGTGCCTTCCCCTGCTATGGTTACGAGAGTCACAGTTAAGAGAGCACATGGTGAAATTCAGTGAACATCCTCACTAATCAGAAAGGCAACAGAACTGTTTAAATGGATTTTATTCCAAATTATTCAGATATTTATTCAGGAATTTATTCAGATGTCTTCTGCAACTGATACACATTTTTTGTCATTATGCTTTCCAAATGTACTGACAGAAAAAAAGTTTAAAAAGACAGAAAGATGAAAATGATCTCAGGGAGGAGTTTGAAATGTACATAAGTGCAACCAGACCTACAGCAGCCAGAGGATTTGCGAGAGAATTAGTTCCTTGACAGGTCATCATGCTTCAGGAATTCAACTTTTGTTTCAAAAATGTTTCTAGCTGTTGTACTTTTTTTATAAGGAAAAATATCTAATACTGTTATATATATAACAGTACATATAAATACATATAACCTGCGTATTTAGATTTTACACCATTCACAGTAACATATTTAAAACGTCTCTTTATGAAGCAGAACTTAGTTATTATAAATCAACACTATCAGCACATTATATGCCAACCATACACTGATTATCTTTTGCCTTCTCCTCTTCTACCCATGTGTAAAGCAGTCTTAACTTCATATATGTACATCCACCAGCCCCCACAAAATGAATGACTTAAGATAGCACTCCAGATGCACTTAAAGCAGTAGAAAGCATAGGAAATCAGAGGAAGGGAAGGAGTCTATAATTCAGTTACTGTCCACAATTGCACTCTTCTTAACTGTCTATTAGTCCTACAGATATCAGATTATCATGCTGATATCAAATCATCTCAATTATTTCAGTATTTCTGGTGTATTGTTTTCCTGTTCAAGATATTCTACCTGTTCTGTCATCTTCCATAACATTCATTTTACACTGTATTCACAGCATGCATTAAACCTTCCATTATTAGATATCTACAAATGACAGCCAAGATTATTGACACTGTTTGCAAGGTTCTTTAGCGTTATTTTAACAGCAAATATACTTTCTCATTTCTGAATTTAAATCTTTTAAATGGAATTATATTTTTTTCCATGATTATTTAGAACATATTTTTATAATTTTGCTTTTTCATATCACACAAATGAGGACCTGACTCTTTTATTTCTCATGTACAGCATATACTATATATTTCATTACTGAGAAAGACATGCAAATATCCACTTTGTTCATCAAAAAGCACTGAAATTATGTCACCTCTGAAGCCAAAATTACCATGTGCTCCATCCAGTATTTTGATGTTTACATTTGAAGTCAGTTCTCTTTATTTTGACAGTTTTATGAGTTTGTCTCCTAAAAGCAGCTATGAAGACTTTTTTTCCTAGCATATATTAATGCCTGAAACACCAAAACCAAGCACAGAATTCTAGATATGTTCCAAATCAGTACTTAATAAAATTAAAAAACAACCATCCACACCTACATTGGAATTAAGCACCCTTTTAATTTCTAATATAAGAAATAATTATTTGGTTTAAAGCTTATTTCTCCTTGTAAAAGCATTTATGCAGAAATATGAACATGTTTGAAAGACGGTAATGAGTCCCCTGGTTAGATAACAGTCTAAGAACAAAAATTTGCTAGAACAAATTACATTAAGATGAAGCTGTGACCCTAATAATAGAATGAAAAATCTAAGGCTTATACAATGAGAAATCTACTAGTAACACCTAATTAGTTTAGATTAGCAAAGAAGCTTGAGATGTTGAGATGGAGAACTCTACTGAAGAGAAACAGAACTGCTAGGAACTTGATGATCCTTGAAGTTCCTTTCAACGCAAGCCATTCTACGACTCCATGATTCCACTACTGAAGTGTTTTCCTGCATAGCCCAAATAGAAAGGCTCCATTATTTTAATTTCTGATGTAATCAAGATCTCTTCCTTTTTTTTCAAGTAAGAGTCAGTTCATTTTGGAAAAGTTTTCTTCAGCTATCATTCAATTTCTGATAACATATTGTTCACTAACAGCTGGAATTTTGAAGTATTACATTAACCAGAACATGAGGAATTCTAGTTTCCATTTTGCTACCATCCCACAAGAAAACACTTTCATATTACAGCTTATTTTAAATGTTTCATGCCACTTTTTTCATCTCATTGCACCATTCACATCACTACAGTTCTGGCCCTTTTCTTTTGATTACTGTTTTGTAGTTGAAATAATCACATAATCAAGCATTATTAAAAAATCAAGGAAAGCAACCTGTACAAATTACATGTGTTCCAAATTGCTGACTGCATAGCAAGAATGGTCACCTCCCAAGCCTTTCATAAAGAATTGCTGTTTATTATTCGGTGTTTCCTCTGTAAAAATAGTCCTGTTGGATGATTCATTAATGCTTCTGTATTTGAATTTATTCTACTGTATTCAGTGGGAATTATCATTTATCATTTGGAACCTGATCTCTGGTTCAGTGTTCTAATTATAATCCAATTCCTCAATGAAAGTGTCAATTGATACATCTAATATTTACCAACCTTTGTTTATATCTAGTAGAAAGTACCTATATTTGTAAACACATAGGTTTTAAGAGAACTATTCTATCAGTGCATTTGGTCCCTGATTTCCTTTGTTATTCTTGACCTTCTATACTAATAATGTCATACAACAAAAGCAGAAAGGGCATTGTACTTAAGGATAGTAGAATTAGTAAATTTTTTTTCGCAGTATTTCCACAGAAAAATTTCAAAGTTCCAATAGATGGTTTTCTTCAAGGTCTGAGAAAGATCTTCAGAGTCATTTTTTCCAACTTTCTGAATAAAATGCCCATTTCCTGAAAGTAAATGGATTTTTTTTCATTATCAATGCCCAAAGGGTGTTCCAAGAAAGCTGTTATTTTGGTATTGAAGATACTTTTTCATTTGGTGAAGACAGTTTTATTTAGTTCCTAAGTGTAGTTCCTACTGTCTTTATCTTGGACACTGCTATTTTAGTGTTAAAGAAAAGAGCTCTGGTGTGTTCTTAGTTTAGACACCAAAATGAGAGCTATTTGTTAGACATCTCTGTTACCTGGCAACAGTGGGTATTTTCTTTGTGGTCCTTATTTTGTTTTATTTTTCTCCTCAAAACACAAAGAACTTTCAAGAATTTAGCCTTTTCCTTCCTTAAAAGTTTACCATTCCTACTACTTGAACTTTAATCTTTCAAATTTCAACAAATATTTGCTCTGAATTGGACAGATTTACCTTGACTGACCATGGTCTAGTGGGATGCTGTCACATCCTGATAGCCCAACCCAAAGCAACACTTAATCTTTCTGTACATTGTTTTAGTTAGTTCATTTTTTAATGAAGCTTGAAAGGGTGGGTTTCCTCAATATAAAATAAGTTTGTCATATATAGTGGACTTATAATTTGAAAAGGGTTTTTGATTGTTTTTCATTCTTCATTCATCTTCTACAAATTTTGGAAGAAAGACTACCCACAAAAGCCAACTATGATTCTATCTACTTCATGTGTCCCGAACTTTAACAAAAGACAAGATGAAGAAACCTTGATTCATTTCAATTACACAGCACTATCCACATGTATGTTATCAAAAAGAACAAAAGAAAAGGATCTTATTTTTCCCATGAAAAACAGGCTGAGGGAAAGGAAATGGGGATGAAGAATGAGGGGAAAATTGGCGAGATTGTTTTGAAGAAGGAATAAAGGAATATGCCTAATTTCTCTGCATTGTCTTTTCCAGTATGAAAGGAAACTAATGGGAAAATGTTCAGAAGAAAATGAAAAAAGAGGACATTATGAACTTTTATAACCCTCATATCCTTGCAGTTCTGTACTAAAGTACAGGAGCAACCACATTTTTTCTTTATTTTGATTTCTAGAAAGATAAGAATTTGTGCCTTGTACTGATACCACCAACACTGAAGATAAATTATATAGAGCCACTGTCTATTTCATGATGTATATATACTAAACTATAATAGATGGACATCTTACTGTTTTATCAAGAAGCCCGTATCCAAGAATCACATATCATTTAGGTTGGAAGGAATGTCTTCATGACATTTACTCCATCCTACTTCATTCGAGTAATATCATCTAGATAAAGCTGATCAAGTAGATCAAGTGACAGAAACTACATAACCTCTTTGAGTATCACAGAATCTCAGAATCACAGAATTGTAGGGGTTGGAAGGGACCTCTAGAGATCATCAAGTCCAACCCCTCTGCCAAAGCAGGCTCCCTAGACCAGGTTGCACAGGTAGGCATCCAGAAGTTGCAAACAAAGGAATACAATTACTTGAAATCATTCTCTCCTCTACTGTTAGATGTTTGGATTTCCCTTTTTCAAATGTTTGCTAACATCATCATTTTCTTCAGGAAAATGTGAAATTTTGAATTGAGATCTTCATGGGTTAAAAAAAAACAATGGATCCTGCACCCATACAGCAGACCTTTTCCTGAACTACATAACATGGAGCTTGCTACAAATTTGAGGCAGATTAGAATATTACTCATTGTGTTCTAAACACAGATCGAAATGAAAGACATTAATGGCATGGAATCAGATTCATAGGGCTCACAAAATATCACACTGAGTAAGCTGTATAAAATTCCAAATTGTTCAACAAACATTAACTTAGTCACTGTAAGATCATTCTCTCTACTTCAGTTCCCATAGTCACACTTATAAAATCTCAACAATGTGCCATACTTTCATTTTTACTTTGCATACACCGCTCTAGTAATACTTTCTTCATTTCTCTCTATATTATGCTCTCCACCCCATACTTTTATGGAAAATGCTTCTTTCCATGGAAGCCTTAAGAGCTTTCCTCTAAAATAGTTCTGATACTATGCTCTGCAGGATGAGCTGAGTACTATGTGCCATTACAATTTCTCAGTCCACATCAGCTTTTTAAATCTTTTTCAAATTATTATTTTTTTTTAAATAAATATTGGCAATGCTGTTTCATTTTTCTCCTCCTCTTCAGGGATCTAAAAAATGTAGATATTATTTTTGTGGTTTTGGGCTTTACTTCCTTGCCAGATTTTCTCAGATGATACTTCTACTTCCAATGTTTTTTTAAGCATTCAAGAGGCCCCTTTTCTTGAAACATGAGGTTCTGCTCACCCCAACCTTTTATAAATTTAATTTCTATGGTCAGCATACTGCTTTAGTACCCATCAAAACTCAGCTGACAGTAACTGATGTTCCTATTCCCACATTCATTTTCAATCATCTGAAAAATTATTTGAAGTTGGCCCATTTTCAGGCCATTTTTCTCTTTTCACTGGCAAGATTATTTTCCTTGTTATTATTTTGTGTTCTAGGAAAGCAATGGAAAAGTTTTCTTGAGAACCAGTGGCAGTAAGGTTACTGGCGTAAAAAAAAACCAAACAACCCTAGGTTCGGAAACACTGTTGGTGAATGTTAATATCTGGATCACAATAATGTAAAGAGCACATCTTAAGTATTCCAAATGCATTATTTCTAACTGCTCTGCTTCTGTGAAAGTTTTAAACATAAGGATAATTGTTACTAACATGAAAATATTTTACCTTTATGAACACAGCATTCTGAAATAACAATTTTTGTCATTCATGTTATGGTCATTACATGTCTGCATGCTTTTGCATAGTTTCCTTCCTTTAATATGTGTAGACTATCAGTTGATACTGGCTAAGGGAGAATATCACAAGACATTACTACCTTAGAAAAAGTAGAAGGCCTTTGTGGGCTATATTTTCAAACTAAGTTCCAACAATTACTGTTGTAAGTAAAAGTTTCAGTGTATCTAAGATTTCCTAAAGCACAAATAAAGCCAGTTGTGCTGGTTAGGCCAACAGTGTGCATGGAGAATCAGAAAACAAACGTATTCTCATGGCACAGAAAGACCTATTGGAGTACTGTCCAAATCAAAAGACCTAGCTTATAGAGAAAAATCTATAGGTGCAAAACACAAAGTAGAGAAGCACATTTAGTTCTCATTAGTAGTGGGATTGAAGCAGATTATGTCACTCATCTCACAAGGTTTAAGATGATACTGTATTGACTTTTGCAACAAAGGGAAATTAGACATAACTGTAGTGTAAAATCTTAACAGAGTTGCTGTTTCTAGTTTGATTATATATATATGTGTGTGTGTGTGTGTGTATAAAGTATTTTGAGATCAATCCAAGCAGGCTGCTGGTGATCACAGTATTTACACACAAACTACTCTGCACAGTTCTGCTTCAGCATCACATACGGTGAAAGGCAATCTTTTCAATCCTTTTTTTTTTTTCCCCAAGTAGAACTGTAAATTACTTTTTCAGTTGAGTGGACAAGTCAAAAAAATAAAATATAAAGTTGATATTATCTGAACAAAGCATAGAATTTTTTTCTCAAGATTAAAAATTGTAAGTTTGTTTTTCTGTCAATCAGTTTGACTTGGATCTCCTTAGCAAAAGTAAAATAGAAAGAAAGCTCTTGTGCTGTTTACAGAATCAGGAAGAAAGCAGTGTTAATAAAACATTTGTAACTGGACTTGGACATGTATTCATTGAATAGTCATTTGACAGATAAATGCAGATTTATTTACTTGAAATATCAGTAGATTTGACAGAATTTGTCACAGTTTCAGCTGAAGTTGAATGACTACACTGAAACACCAGTGTGAAAACTCTCTGTTGCTTAAAGTGGAGAAATGAAGAAGCTTGCTCAGATTCAGCTCCTTTCCGTCTTAAAGCTATCTGAATTCAAATCACATCCTTCCCAAACAGTGCTGGTAGCTCACTGCTGGACTGGAAATGAGCACCTCACAGTACATCCAAGTCAAGCTTCATACACATGGGTTGAGAGGGCATCAGCTGCAGTAGTTGCATACTGCTTTAAAGAAAAGCAACAGCTCCCATCAAGATCCTGCATACATACATCTGATCAAGCAATAGAGAGAGAAGTTCCCCAATTCCTGCCACATTCCTGCAGGGATTGTCCCATCAGCACAGTATGTCTCATATCAAAAATCAACCAGCTGATGTTAATTTACCACGCATTATTGAAGAAGATAAACTGTTGTAGGACTCAGTAAAAGGAAAAAAAAAAACAAAAAACAACACAAGAACAGTTTAAGGAATTAAAATTGTGAGGTATATAAAAATATATAATTTTTATTATGTTATTATTTGTTATGTTATTATTGGTCTTTCCCAAGAATGAAGACATCATAAAATCCTCACAGTTCTTTGCAGAACTTGTATGCTGATGTATTTATTCCAAAGACCAGGACAAAGAGAAATGTCTAAAGACTACGATGTATCATGACATAAACCCTCAACTGAAGTCACTATAATTACACTTTAAGAAAGTGTAAAAATTGAGTTTTGTGAAACATTACCCATTTACTATAAAATGACAGGTAGAAAGATAAGTTTAAATCATTTCTATAGATGTGATCTGGGTGTCATAGAGAAGATAGAAGCATCTTGGATTTTAACTGTTTCTCTTTTGCTTGATTCATTGCAGATCTCCTAAGAGCTAAAAACTATAAGTTATTAGTAGACGAAAATTTTTTCTACAATGGAGCTTTGTAAAACTTTTCTTCATAATATCTCTTTCTATATGACTGATCAAAATCCAGTAATGCTTTTTTGTTAACTTCAAATAAAATTTGCTACATTAATCCCAAAATTTGGGAACATAATTGGATTAACTTCTACTTCTAAAATGTTAGGTATCATTAAAATTTATTTTTATAAGCAAAAAGAAGTACATTGATTTATAAAATTATAGATATACATCTACAACGGCCTCATTGTTCCAAAATGTTTACTATTACAGTTTGTAACAGACTAACATAACCNAAAACAACAACACAAGAACAGCTTAAGGAATTAAAATTGTGAGGTATATAAAAATATATAATTTTTATTATGTTATTATTTGTTATGTTATTATTGCTCTTTCCCAAGAATGAAGACATCATAAAATCCTCACAGTTCTTTGCAGAACTTGTATGCTGATGTATTTATTCCAAAGACCAGGACAAAGAGAAATGTCTAAAGACTACGATGTATCATGACATAAACCCTCAACTGAAGTCACTATAATTACACTTTAAGAAAGTGTAAAAATTGAGTTTTGTGAAACATTACCCATTTACTATAAAATGACAGGTAGAAAGATAAGTTTAAATCATTTCTATAGATGTGATCTGGGTGTCATAGAGAAGATAGAAGCATCTTGGATTTTAACTGTTTCTCTTTTGCTTGATTCATTGCAGATCTCCTAAGAGCTAAAAACTATAAGTTATTAGTAGACGAAAATTTTTTCTACAATGGAGCTTTGTAAAACTTTTCTTCATAATATCTCTTTCTATATGACTGATCAAAATCCAGTAATGCTTTTTTGTTAACTTCAAATAAAATTTGCTACATTAATCCCAAAATTTGGGAACATAATTGGATTAACTTCTACTTCTAAAATGTTAGGTATCATTAAAATTTATTTTTATAAGCAAAAAGAAGTACATTGATTTATAAAACTATAGATATACATCTACAACGGCCTCATTGTTCCAAAATGTTTACTATTACAGTTTGTAACAGACTAACATAACCTGCAAGAAATACAAAATTTAACAGCAGCCACATGTTCAACTGTGACCTGGACTCCACATCTGACACGTCCCCTCCTACTAGCCACGGGACTGTTCTATATTGTTTCAGCTTCTAATGCCCCAAAGAACAATACACTGTCTGTGAGTTATGCTGAATATATGCATCTTTATCTTCCAAGTATATTGCCATTCCAACGGATTCTTTATTTACTCATTTAAGATGAACTTAAGATGAGTTTCTTTTGCACTGCTGGAGAAAGCAAGAAGGCTCTGGAAAAAAAAAGAAAATTGATCCACAGCTCCTATAGTGACCAAAATTCTAATATACTTTTTCTTAATATACAAGAAAATTAACTCATGTTACTGAGTCTGTACAAAGACAGCATAGCAGTGTTCCTTCTAGGTATTTTAAATTGGAGTGCTTGTAAACTGTTAACTGTAACCAAAATATTATTCAATTAGTTTGCATTTCATTACACTTATTTTGCTTTAATATCAAAGAAAAAGGACAGGGGCACTCCATATTTGCTTAATAGAGTAATCATTCTACAAAATACTGTAATTGAGCATCGAAAAATAAATCAAAACAAATGGTAAGGTATCAAATGTAAACTATATACAGTAACTTTATGAGTGATATTTTTCAGTAAATAGCAATTTACACAACATTTCTATATGTGCATTAGGTATGTTCTGTATGCATTTTCATATCGCTAGCAATCAGCTTGCATCCTGTGGAACAAGCTGTGTGAACAATGGAGAAATCAAATTGGTAGATAAGTACATCTCTTTAGGGGTATCTAATCCTGTACAAAAAATTCACATGAAAACTAGGGGGAATATTAAGAGTCTACTTTGCTATCTATAAAGAAAGATTCTGGGGCACACACATAGTTGTCTGATGTTTGTAATGCAAGGGGAAGAAGTGCTATAGCAGATTTAATATACAGTTCCCTCCCATTTGGATTTCTAGGCAACTGGAATGCAAGCCTGCATGTCATAAATTTGGGCATACTCAGAGGCTTTCCTGTGGTGAGCTCCAGGTACCCAGCATGAAATTACTGAAACACTTGTCAGCTTGTACAGACAGTTCGTGTGAATGCTCCTATGTTTTTATCCACTATAAGCTGCTCCACAGTAGCCATTTGGATTTAATGGACCTAGTGTGTTAATATGAAAAAGCGTGCCAGCCTCAGCACAAGAGACTTCCCTCATGAAGCCTCAGTAAATTTATTCTTAACAATTAGTTAGTTAAAAAAGTTATTAATAATAGGAATTTTACCTGAAGCTTAATGAAAAGATTTTCTATTTCTACATTTTTCAACAGATTACAACAGCCCACTATTCAAATTTTTCTACTAATCTAGATCCTTTTTTTTTCCATGTGGGTAAGAGGTTAATTGCTTTAGTAGACAATAAACCCTATTAACTTGTATAGACAGATTACTGCCTGTACTGTGATTGGTTCTATCTCTTCTACCCTTAAGTCCAGATTTGATGCACATCACATTTGTTCTAGTAAGGAGGACAGGCATCCTGTGTAATAGCATGATAGATTCTATTTTGCAAGATCTATCTTTCCTTTGCAGCTGAGAATCCCAACTCATACAGTTTCCAGTAGAAGGTGAGTATCCAGAAGAAGAGCTCAGCAGCTTCCAGATTTGCAAGCTTTTCATTGAATGCCAAGAAAGTCAGACCAAAACGAAAAAAATAAAAAGGGAAAATCAGAAGCAAGAAAAAGTAACCACATCAAAATGTGTCTTAGCTCTCTAAAATATAATGTTGTCTCATGTACGTTAAAGTACTCATAAATATACAGTGCTCTTCAGTTTTGAATTATTATTGTTCTTTCCTTTTAGAAGATTTTTCTACGTAAGCACGTATTTGTAAGAGTAAAAAAATGTTACAAAGGGATAATGTAGTTTAATTAACTGAAGTAATCATTAGAGATTTGAACTTAACAGTTCAAAAGTTTACAGTCACCTTCTAATCTCATCATTATGCAAAAGAAATAAGATTGAGAATTGTTACTGTAATTTTAATATGCCTATTTTTTGGTTCTGTTGTTCAAAAGCAACAACTGAAAAAGCCACTGGGCACATAATATAGAAAGAATATTGCTTTATTAGAGAGTTTAACATGAAATTTGTGTTTTTCTTCAATAATATTAAAAGAAATTTGTGATGAAAGATAAAATGAGTCCCCATCACACTTTTAGCAGAAGGATGGGTTACTTTTGGAGCAGTTTTTGAGAGAAAATCCTATGTATGCCATTTGACTATTTCAAACTAATCCTCACTCTGCTTCTATTTCTTTCCATGAACTGAAATGCAAGGTCCAATACGCAGCCGCAGATGCATCTCAGGTCCGGTACATGCTTTTCAAACTTAATCAAGGGAATATAAAGATGTATATAAAAAGATGAAAGTGACTTTGCTTTATACGTATTGCAAAAGAAAAAAAAAAAAAAAAGCAAAAGGATGAACAGAAAAAAAAAAGTGAGATGTTTCATAGGGGAAGGTTAAGTCTGATGCTAATGCTTATTTAAAATGGTGACAGTCTGGAGTAGTGAAGCCTTGCTGGGCTGCTTTAATTTCTCCCTGGAATAGCTCTCTCCCAACCTTCGGCAGCACATCAAAGTCTCTGGAGCTCAATTAAAATTGGATTATATTGAAATGCTCTATCTATGAAACTGTATGCTCACTAACACTTTTCTCTCAGTAATACTCCAGATGACAGTTGCCCATCCCAATTTAAACAGTTGTCATAGAGACGATGAACTAAAGCAGCAGTAACTAACAATACAAAGGAAAGGTAAGTGGTAGGATTTCTGTGAATGAAGGGTTCGGTTTTCAGCTGCAGCGCTCACCCTGCAAGCAGCTAAATGTAGACAACAGAAAAGGCCAATGGTCTTTGTAGTTCTAAGCAGAGGGGAAAGTAAGCAAAATAGTATTTTTGAAAGCACACTAATATTTTCTTTTTTTTCCTTTTTTTGTCCCAGTAGCTAGAGAGATGCTTGACACACTGTTGTGTTGTAGCCACCTAAAATATCTGGACTCAAGTGACTGCCCTATGGAAAACAGCATGTCTAACTCTGGAGTCACAAGGCAGTCACCAGCCTGAAAATTAAACCATTAAATAGGTTCTTTCAAATCGGAAAAGAAAAAATAATGTACTAAGCATTCTTTTTCTTTTCAAAACCTTTTATAAGAGATTCATTAACCACAGATGATGCTGAATGCTTTTGTCTTTATGGTTAAAATCTAATGTGTAAGTCTCATACAAATCTGTAAGAAATCCAGAGTTTGAATCTATCTAGTTCATATCGTACCACTCGATATGCCAATGCCTTTCAATCATCTTATTACTAGCTTTAACAGTTATACAATCTATAATCACACATATTTTTGATTCGCTGCATCAAAGCCTGACAACACCACCAGAAAACACTGACAGCTTCCAAAAACCCCAACTAATACAAACAGCTTATAATTCTGGCACCACCAGGCAGCAATGTATTTAACAGCATAGATTGCTGGTAATGATACTATTTTCTCATGTAGATGGCATGTTTCTGGCACTATAAAACTCTTAACCTTTCTTGTAATTGGCTTACAGAGAGTCCCAAGGTTGTTTTTTGTGCCATTGGGCTGATCACCATGGAAATGAACTGTTGGAAAAATGGAAATAAACATGGAATTATCTTTTCACATGTTCAGGACTCCTCCTCCAGCAGGCCCTCAGCAAGCATGCTGCTGGCTCTCGGGGGAAGCCGGCGATAGGATTTTGAAGCAGCAACAAGGCAGAGTGCAAGGAGTGCAGGCCAAAGGGGAAGAAAACAAAAACGTGTCAGAAAATCTAAAATCCACACAGATCAGAATTTGTCAAAACAAGGCCTTGCTTTACACCAACAAGCAGGGCCCCTACAGCTTGGACCTTGACAAAGCGTGGCCTCCTTTACTTTATTATTATTATTTTTTTTTATCTTTAGCCCAGCTGTAGAAAACACCATCTAATGAACCTGTCTGGGGCTGCTGTCCCCATCCTGTCAGGCACGTCAGGAAATGACAAGCACTGGGGACAGGCCGCCGCCAGCCGCAGACAGGCCTGCCAGCTGGAGAGTTCAGCCCCAATCTAATCACACCACCAGAAAATAACTTTCACGCTTTCAGCCTGACAGGATGGGCTCAAGGAAAAATATATATATATATATGTTAGGATGGTAACAATGCCTTTTGTTTCAACTACATGCTTTTTGGGGAAGAAAAAAAAAAAGAAAATGGAAACAAATTTTTAAAAGTTGAGGAGGGCTTCACTCTGGTTTCCATTAATGTCCAGTAATCCCTTTGACAAAATGGAGCATCAATATAACCATGCCAGCAATTACACAAGAAGTGGAAAAAAAAAAAAAAAGCCATTACTTGCTGTACTTGGTATGCTTTTGTTGTGTTTACTTTTATGTATACATACTCTCTTCCTATATATACGTAGATATAAAAATATTTGCACCCATTAGCAGAGCTAAACTTACAGAAATGTATGACTCATGCTATCTGTTTTTCATCATTTCAAAGAAGATGGATTCACTGAGTATTATATGAAGTCCCCTCACACCCATCACTCTTGAGCTTGTATTATCATTTGGCCGAAACCTGCCAGAGTCACAATGGGTGGGTTGTTCATGCTGCCTGAATGGAAACAAATATTCATATCTAAGTATTACAGTTTTGTTGTTGTTTCTTTATGTTAAAATTTTTAAAATTATTAAAGTTTATGTTCTTAATATAGGTGGTTCTTTTCATTTAAACATAGACAATAAACAAAAATGAAAGTTTTGAGCATATATCTTCCAAGGTGTCATACTGAACAGTTCTTAACAACAGACATCCTGTCTTTCTCATTCAAAAATTGCCAACACAGGTGCCCAATTCAAAAATCTAACAATAAAAAAATTGCTAACATAGATCTCTGCTTCAGAGAATCCACAGGAAGAGAGGTTGAAAATTACCATTTATAAAACAAAAAAAGTAATTTCCACAAAAATCATTAGGACAAATGATTATGTCTAGAAACAAACAGAATTATTAAAACTACATGTTCAGCTAAAAGAAAAAAAATGTTAAGTGTTAAGTAAGTGTAACCCATGTACTGCTAAATGCAAACCAAAGTACATTTAGCAACCAGCGTATATATCTTACTTAATATGTATATCTTAGTAAACAGTTTGCATTATTTGAAAGGTAACTGGGATGGAAAATGACTGGTTCATGAAGAATTTAGACTACTATTTTACAGAAAAATTATGAATGAGTGTAGGTCCATCTAATCTCTATAAAATAATAAAAATGGGGATTTGTTATTGTATCCTGCCATTCATTCCCTCTACTGACATTACAGATGTCAGAAAGTCTGTTTAAAAGCTTGCTATCTCTATTCATCTTTGTTTCTGGCATGAAATAGAGACTATAATAATCTTGTCAAGCCCACATTTAGACACTAATTCATGACCCTTTGCTGCAATTTAGAGAAAATTCATACATAACTCTTTTAAAACAAAACTATGACCCCAGACAGAAGGGTAATATCTAGATTCAACTGCCAAACGTAGGCTGACTAAAGACACAGGCACTCTGATGTTTCTGTATGATGAGATGGTCCAAACAAGTAAAAACCAATAATTTTTTAAACTCAAATACTATTTTTCTTTTCATTTTGAGTTATTTAGTATTCAATTTGGTATTCTCTTACTTTTCTGGAAAGAGAGAAATATTTTTTTCCTTCACGATTTAACTACTACTGCTTTTTTCTTTGAAAAAGAAAGAAATGAAGACTGGATGTAGCACCCACTACCAATGCCAGTAAGATCTGTTGACCTCAATCTTCCAGCCAAGCCTGTAACTCATGTTGAGTCTCCCAACCTATAAGGTTCATGCAGGAGGACACACAATGGAGCATGCTATTGATCAAAAACTGTCTGCAGGTGTGAGAGAAAAGGTGCAAATGAAAGTGACTTACTGTACATACGTACAATTGGAAACATCTTTTGTGAGCACTCTAGAGTCAACTGAACTTCTGAGAATGTAAATGCAAAAGGTATACATAATTGAACCTAAAATCCTCAAAACATCTTTTAAATCATAAAAATGGAATGATAGAAGTAAGCATTATCACATAACCTTTCAGCATTTTGATACATAAGCTATCTAACCTGTAAAAAAAAAAATAAAAAAAATAAACCTTTAGAGGGCAGGAAATTAAATATTGGAAGTCCTGATTTGTGTTGTATTTTTTAGTAATTTTACTTCAGTTGATTTGAAAAAGAGAACAGAGAAAAAGTTGTTTCTTATTAGAGAAACAAAGGTATGTCATATGTAAACTAGCTGGTGAGCTCTGTTCATTGAAAGCATAAATCAGAATGATGAAAGGCAATGATATGAACAGATTTCCTATCATCTGGTATACTTGATATTTTCATATGGCTAGTTACAGATTGATGCAATATCTTACCTATAGTTATACACACAGGAATTACCACACATTGTCCAAGGAAACCCCTGTTGATCTGAGACAGTGAAATGTCATCTAACATTACCTAACTGTTAGGTCACGGAACAGGACAGAATAGTGTGGTAGACAGAATGCGACTACTAAAACTGCAATTGTTCTGAACACCAGAATTACTTCCTTTCCAACAATTAAGCACACTGTAGAAATTTAAAAGCCTCCAAATGAAGAAAAAGCTGTCCTATTTGAAAACATTGGTAATAAAAAGAAACCCCAACCCACTGATCTGAAACAGTATTTCTGTATAGAATTTTCCTCTTCGATGTTATCTTTTTCAAAACCATCATGTACTATTTTATCATTAGCTTATACACTGCTGCTTTATGGTGGTATTATTTAATTTATTTCATTCATGTAGAAGCAGAGAGCTGTGGCCTCTTGACCCCAATTTTCACTTAAAGCAACAAATTTCTTTTTTGCAAACTAACTCAATTTTTCTCCTGTCAACCTTTAGCCTCATTTTAAAATATTAACCTTTTTCCTATCATGATCAGCACCCAACTTTCTTTTATCCAAATTTAATGATAATCACCGTATCTTATGATAATGTTATATACACTTTTAGCTACCTCAGTATATATATAATATATATATACATAATATATATATACTTAATAGTAAATTAAATCTATGTATCTTCTTGGAATGTAGGAACACTTAGCATTTTTGTATGAGTAAAAAGCAAAAAAAATTTTTTTTCAATACTATTGTTTCTTTTGAGGTTTTTGTATTTTGTACTCCAAAATGTTAACTAAAAGATGTGTTTTTCCTTTGAAACAAACTGAGACAATGATGAGGATATAATTCCAAAGCAAAGAGCAATGCAGAATTACCAGTCATGTGCCTTCCTCTTTGCCAAAATTCATTAGCCAAAATGAAGCTATAGCAGAACGAACAGAGAGGAAGTCTGAACTGGAGGGAATTATTTCCTACATCTACAGCTATGTTCTCCCATCAAAGTCATTGAACGAGCTGAATCAGTACTGCTGACAGAAGAATCCATTTTATATAAACTACTATAAATAATTAAAAACTTTAACAGCACATAAAATAAATAAGAAATTTTCATATTGTCAGTCTTGACATAGCCTCTAGATAAGCTGCATTAACTATTATTAATATTAATACCGATTTTGGACTTGTTTGCAAAAATGTGCTTCTAACGGTGTTTCTAATATTACATTTGGAAGGTTGAAGGAGAAGCTTCAGGGAGACAAGTGACCAATACCAAGAACTTATAGACTGACCTTACTTGCTTTTCCTATAGAAGAATGCATCACTGTTACATAAGGAACTGCTACGAAGGAACAACTATTTGCCTCTGGATAGGACTAAATATGCACATATGTACTCCTTGGTATCAACCATTTAAGAGGCAATGGCATCATATGTTTAAAACATTGCAAAACATAAACAGAACATTGTCTACTTGTGAAATAATTCCATGAATGAAAGCAGTAACCCTATCTGTAGATACTCCAGTCTACCAATACAACTGTCCAATACTAACATGATTCTCCTTATCATTACATTGTCAAACTTTTATCATTGAAACTAAGAGAGTCAAACTGTTTTGTTTTAAGTAAACCCAGTGAGAGCATTATTCTTGGAAGTTTTTATTTTTTTTTTTTTTTTTTTTTTTTTTTTTTTTTAAATCAGTTGATTGCTAACTGAACTGCTTTCTTAACCAGCAGGAAAATTTGGGATATTTTTAATATTTATGAAAAAATATCATAACATTTTTGCAGAGGAAAAATTTGTTTAATTGTATAAAAAACTGAACCCTTGAAATACGTTTTGGCATTTTGTAGTGGAATACATCAAGAAATATGATTGTTCAACATTATTATTAAAACCTTAGAATATGAGAAGTTTCAGTATGGTCCTGGTGGGATGTATATTTACAAGACTGAGAAAAATATTCCCAAAATATTCCAATATTTTAGAATGTCATACAAAATAACATAAGGAAGCAACATTTTCCTACATCAGTACAGAAAAACTAAATAGATTCCAACTGGAGAATAAGACATTCCAACATACATTTTACATGAGAACATTACTTCCAATGAAGAAATCAAGCTTACGGGTAACTTCCATCCCAGATGTGTTAGATTCTGACAAAATAGAGCTCTGATGTCTACCCTGCAGGTGGAAAATCACAATACTGACCTGAAACATCATTTGTTTCAACAAATACTTAAAAACAAAACAAAAGAAAACAAAACAAAACATGAAGACAAATACAGATAGTCAGAACCTATACTCATTAACTGTCTGCTTTTCCCTCTGTGATAAATGACCCTACTCAAATGAGCATGACAGTACTCTGGTACCCACTAATGTCTGAATATTTTCATGGACATTCAGTTTCAAAAGGTTCCATCAGACTTAAAGACCTGTTTGATTTTAGTTAAGACTAGGTCTCATCCAAAACCCATTGAATTCATTCTAGGCCTTTCCACTGATTTCACTACCTTTGGATCTAAAGGAACTCTGGAGAAGCATCACTGCATGACATTAAAAAGTGTGGGGAGTAGTACAAGGCACAATACAAGAAAAAAGTGAATACATCACCCTACTTAAATAAGTAGATGATAAAATAGAGAGAGAGGGGCATGGGAAAGACAAAATATGACAATAATATCCTGATCTCTTTCTATATCATTGCCCTCTGTACATACGCTCTGAAAGGTGGTAATGTTATACAATGAAGGCATCACAGTGTTTTGTAAGGATATCCCTTCAGCTTCATGGGTAAGAATTACTCATCATCTAAATATGAATACACATCAGTTCAGATATGTCCCCAAAACTTGCTGTCAAACGTCTGGTGCACCATTACTTTCTTCAGCCCTGCTTAGCTCAGGTTATGAATGAACAGTCTGGGAGATGTATTTTATAGCTATGAGTCATACAAACTCAGCTGAGAATCTCCATGTCAGGCTGGATTTTTCCTGTTTGCACATGATCACTGGTAACTGTAAGCTACTGGAGGCACATGTCACATGTTGATATTGTAAAACTGAGGTGTACAGAATTTTTGTCAAATTGGTAAGAAAAACAGTAGAGAAGAAAATGTAAACTTCTTATTTGCATTTTACCTTCTAAGATAAATAGATTTCTTTGAGTCTTAGATTAAAGACAGTCATGAAAAATTCCACTGCGTTGCTTTCAGCATCAGTGGTCACAGCAAAATATAATCTCTGAAAGAAAAATGCTTTCCACCCTACCTCTTTCCCTTTTCTAATAAACAGACACACTACAGACAAACAATCATTACACTGAGCTGATGGGTAGAGGGAAATAGATTTGAATTTTCACTTTCTTTGTCTTTCTTGGTCAGTTTTGCAAGACAGTGCACTGCAGAGATCAGGAACTGAACAGGCTAGACCAAGGGAAAATTAAGGCTGATGAATCAACTAACTTCTCTCCCTTGGGGCAAGAGAGACAAGATCTTCCCATTCTCAAATAGAGAAAAAAATTATTTTGAGAAAAGATTTTGGTGATGTTAGAAGAAAAAAAAAAAAGAAGTGATGACTAGCACTTTGGTCAAATCACGCAGTACGTCAAGATAATTTTTTATTTACATTTAAAATAAGAAATAAGATGCAAGACTGACATGCTGACATGAACCCCTCCAGTCACATACCTTATGCAGTCTGAATTTGCTTTAGCAATAACTTCTTTGAACATAAATAGCAAAATCCACTAGGATTATCTGATCACATGTAGATAATGCAGTGATTTTTAACTGTTAAACATAATTGTAATATATACTGCAAACAAGTAAAATCTGCAGCAAGGAATCTGAACTATCAAGCAGAGAAATGTGTCCTACCTGTCAGATGACCCAGTTTCTAAGTTACATTGTTTAAGCAAGATGTTGTGACGGATATCTAAGCATGAGATCCTGTAGATTATTTAGAAAATCTTTGTAATGAACCTGAACAGACCCCACAGCTTCTGTAAGGCTCCTCACGGTATCCTCTGATGCACAGATAGCATTCAATCTGCTGAAACAACCTATTTTCTTATGTTAATAAATTAAAGCATAATACTGAGTAAAATTGTGCTCTATTCTTTTTACCCATGTTGTTCCATGACTGATAAGGCTATTGTCAAAAAATATAGCCCCCTCCCAACCCACCCCAGCTGCTGACCCACTTCTGTCCCGTAGCACCCTGCCTTGCTGTTACACAGGAGGTGGCAGAAAACAACCCGCTCCCCCACTGTCCAGGTTTCAGACCTGAAGCAGGTCACTTTAAACACCTCTGAAACAGTCAAAAAACAATTTTCACTACTAGAAACAACAATATGCAATCAAAGCACATTTCTCTCTTTTTCTTACCAAAATAAGGGTTTTCTTATGTCTCCCTCAAAATAAAAAAAAACAAAAACCACTCATTATTTTCCCCACAGCTGAGAAATTACTTTCCTTCTCTTTGTATTGGTATCAAAACTTTGGAATATTTTTTATCAGTGAAAAACTCAACTCTGATGACACCATCCAAACCACTCCTTATCTGAAGTAAACACAGAAAAAAAATCAAGGATGCTGACTACTTCTTTCAAATGCTATGAACCATTATCTGAATAGAAATAGTTATACGTTTTAATTATCATGGTTCCTGACCTTCCTTTTGGTATAAAAATGCAAACATGGAAAATGTCATTATCAAGGGAAAATGTTTTACATCTGCATAGTGTAATATAATTATAGAAATGTTACTGCATACTAAGCCTTGTAAAAGCATGTGAAATGTTTTAAAAAACAGATTGTGTTGTAAAATCAGCTGCTACTTAGCAAAAGTGCAAAAAATAAGACCGGTAATGACACTGGTAATTGAAATTATTGACCCAGTGATCACTCTCTGAGTAAGCAAAACTTGACTTCAGCAGGAATCATGCTTGAGCTACAGCTCCAGGATTGGCTTGCACAATTGCTAAATCACTTCCTGTTTCTTCATCATGTATATTAAGCAGTTGTAAAGTCTTATACCTTGACATCATTTTCTGTTGTCACTAATGCTACAGGACACTCCAGTTTGCCTTTGTGTTCAGAGAAAGCACTTCTCCTGACATCCATTATGTACAGTCTGCTTACATTTGCAAACAATGCATGCAGAATGACCTCCACATCATCGACAGATAAAGCTGCCTCGTTTGGGAGCACAATTAAAAACAGCAGCTGTGATAAACAGAACATCCCACCAGCTCACTGCTCATGCTTGACCATAGGAAGACTTGAGGAGCAATAGCCATTGTGTGTTTATGGAAGCAGGGAGGTGACTAAAAAGTGCCCTGTCAGTTTTCTGCTCTGCCTTGCCAGCTGCATTAAAATGCAGCCCTGAGCAATTTTTTTTTTTTTTTGTCTGGAATTTCAGGAGCAGAGAGTACAAAAGAGCTGATGAGCAATGAATGCTTCACCCTTCCTCAATTAATCTTGTCTCTCTACCTTTGCTTTTGCTTTCCCTCTACATGAAGGTAATAATGACACCCTCATCCATTATCCTTTTATCCCTGTTATTCTCGTGAAATTGCTTAATAATATGTTACAGATTCGTCTTCACTCACATAATTCTTCCTGTCATTTGCAGTATATCATCCTGCAAACATACAGCCCACTTTCACTGGCCGTTCTTTGAAGATTATTGTCAGTGACATCTTCAGGATGCGTTTGGAATCTGGAGCATCATTTCCGTTGCAATGGGGAATTACACTGACTTATCTGTCATTGCCAAAAGCACAACAAGCAATTCAGTGTTAATGCAAAGGTAACACAGGTTTTTATCATGCCGCCAGAACAAGAGCTCTTGTAAATTTATGCTAATATGGCCCTTTTATAGTTTAATAACCTCCTCCCTGGCTGGAAATAGGGGCACACGCACACTTGCAGCATGCACACACACTCCCGCATCCCACACTGGTAGCCTAATAATCTGTGTCACAGTGTGGTCGGTAATTTGTAGCTGATCCTCTTGTAATTATTTATTTTAAATCTTTTTATGAATGCTAATCTTATAGAGTACAGCGGATCTTCAGTGTCGTTAGATTCCTAGAAACTGTAAGAAGCGATAGAATTGCTTCTATTTCTAATGAAAGGTATCAACCACAAAGAGTTCCCAGGATACGAATTCCCTGATTCTCAACAGAACAATTACAAATCTGTTGGTTATTTTTTTCTTTCTTTGCCTTTTTCTGGAAGGCTATGGCCGCTGATTCAGTTTGCTCTCCCCATCAGGAGATCAGCAGCACTACAAATGAGCCGTTTTCCCTGATCCAGGGTGGCATTCCAGAGGGACCCCGGCGATCCTGCATGCATGCCAAATCTGACAACGCATGACAAGCCGGTCGGCGTGCAGTAATTTGACTAATTATACCGGATTAGAGCATATTAATGCAAGATGTTTTCTCCAGAGTTAATGACCTGCTGACTGGGTTCTGTAAGGCCCCACTAGGTCTACAGACAGCTAAAAAACAAAACCCTGCTTTCTAAGCCCTCGTCATTTCGCATCAGCAAATGAGTATATCAAACTACTGAGCAGCAAAATTCAAGCGACATTTTCTGTGCTACAAACCCATGTGGCCTTCTCTAACTTTCCACCTCAAGGGTTTCTTTGATATAAAATTAAAATCCACTGCTTTTTTTTTGTTGTTCTTGCTGTTGTTGTTTATCCTTTTTTTTTTTTTTTTTTCTTTTTACCAGTCTGACAACGTTAGACAGATATTAAGNCCTGCAAAGCACAGAGTCCAGACACCGAGGAGGAGATTTCTTTCTAGATTTTTCCCTGGATTTTTATTAATGAGCACATGAGAGAAAAAAATAATTTAGTCACTCTAATGCTGCCATGTGATTCCATTGTTATGTAAAGATTCTAGATTTTATCTCAAATAAATCAGTATTATGAGCACCTTTATGAAGTCGTGCTCTCAAATTAAATGTGTTTTTTAGGAGATTGGACCAGTTGAGACATTTATTTGGGGATTCCTTTTGTTCACCTATTTCTTTTCAAAGTGAATATTTTCATAAGGCAATTGGCTACTGGCTTAAAATATTTCAAGTGAGCAAAATATATTCTCCAGATTTGAATTGGATTGTTTAAAAATAATTTAATTTTAAACATTGAAAATATATATTGTTAAAAACACAGACATTTTGACAAGTATGAAACAATTTGGTTATAATTAATTTTTTCCCCAGGAGCCATGGATAACCTTTAGCAATAGGGTGAGTGCTTTGCATGTTGCTATGTACGTGCAGTGTAGGTTCTCCTATTCTAAAATATAAAAACAAGTTTTTCATTTAAAGATTTTAACGTATACTTTACTGAATAACCTTACTATTCTAACACTTAAATTCTCCATTAAGGATCATAAAATAAACCCTTATGTGGAGATCTCTATATGTACAGGCTTGTGGTTTCCTATTTAGAGCTTAGAATATTGTAATAATCCACTGAATACTGAAAATATTATCATTTATTGTAGCGGGAATTATTATTTCTTTTCCTTCTTCTTCAAGTGGTATTTACTTTAATGCACTGTTACTTTCTGCAGCAATTAGAAATATAAAATCAATATAATATAAAATCAAATTCCTGGTACATTTTTTCCTTGAAATATACGTGCAGATGGGCAACTAAATCATGGCTCAGATGCACCAAGTACATATATATAAATGTTTATATTTACAATATAAATATTTCTGATGTGAAATATCACAAATGTATTTATTGCAGGGAAAGGGTAAAAATTTCTATTAGTACTATACCTATTAAATCCATTATAACTCTACATGTACAACACATGTCCAATAGAAGATTAACTACCACCTCCAGTATGTAAATTCTTTATGGAGAACCAAGTTCTAGGCATAAGCCCACATGTATATCTAGCCCAGCACAAATGAAATTTGCTTTACCATAAATCAAGACAGAAACATACTCAACTAGCCCACAAGGTCTTGTAGGTGAATTAAGCTTGGTGCAAACCGCTATTGAATTAGTTGTGCTTTGAGTTTTGTATGCCAAAAAGAAAATAGGCCTACCTGTGATGTGTTTGCAAAAAGCATTCACTGTTTTCCATGAGTGAAAGAAAAGGCATCTGAGGAACATTAGTATTGCTGTAAAAAGTCCTAGAAGGCTCCCTCAGTCAGGAAACTGGTAATGGGCTAGAGAACTTGACTCTTAATTTAATAGACTATTTACGATAACTGAACCGAATCCTGGTCTTGCCTTAATAACCCTAAGACCTCTCCTTTGCCATTACCCTGAGGAGTCTGAAAGTTATCACTCTTAGAGTGCCGCTTGATAACCTATGGGAAATGAGATGTCCATTGTGAGCTGAAACGTGGTCACCAAGCATTCGCAACAAAAGGCACCACCACACTGGCATTCCTGTTGGCGCTCTGCAGAGGGCTGGCACGGTGAATGGGCCTGAAGCTGTCACCCGAAGGGGGATCCTTCAGGTCATGGGTGAAGCATATCAGAAGGGCAGTGTGGGAAAGCCAGAACTGTTGCTGCTCATGCATAAATAAAGGACTTTGGTCTTCAGGGCAGTCAATCCAGCATCTTTCATGAGAACTAAATTCATTATACACAAACAGCGTAGGTATCTCTTTTAAAAAAAATAAGGTACTCATTTGATCCTCCTGTGGGTAACTATGGAATCAATTTTATAATGAAGTTGCTTTGACAGTAAAACTAGGTTTTGTAAATGTCTTTGCATGTTAGAAGTAAGAAAGCAAAATGCAAAAGAAACAAGGTATGTGGTAACTTGGTTAGAAAAAGAATCCAAATAACATCATATTTGAGTATAGATAGACCTTACATTTTACACCAAAATACGCACGGAACAATATATGAATTTTAAAAAATCTATGTAACACTAAACAGGAGCAAAAATTTACACACTGGCACAGGAAATCAACAAGTTTAGATTAGTAGCCTTAAAAGCTTCATTACTTTTAAGAATTTATGCAGTATAGACTTACTGCAAATTGAGAAGAATTATTTAATTTCTGACATCATATATGTTCCGAATCTGTTTTATCTAAAATTCTTTGTAGCTGACAGAAATTTTGGGGCTTTATTGGAGCAGCCTGATTATCATTCACACTTTCAGATCTCTGTGACACCAGCATGAAATTGTGACTGGATGATCTCTTGGAAACGTACACAGATGCATAAATCATGCTGTTTTCTCCCCAGTTATGGCTATATGAATCCTAGTGGAGAGGGTAGAATGTTTGTGACACCAAGGTCTGCTCTGATAACTTCCACAGAGCTCAAAGGTTGTATCTCATTTACATACAAATGTCCATATATATATTATTTAAAATCCCTACTGCAATATGTGTCTGGAATATTTTTTCTATCATTTTGTTTTCTGATAGATTAATGTAAACAAAATGCTGGCAAAGGCCACCAATCAATTATTAGCACTAAGCCCAATTTTTCTTCAACCTGTAAATTTTGCTACTGTAGCTGTGGATTCTTTTTTCTTGCAGACCACTTATACTCCTTCGAAGCAAAAAAAACCCAAAAAAACAAACAAACAAAAAAAAAACTTACAATAAAATGATTTCACAAGAAATCAGAGGGGACTTTTACTCCTGAAGGTGTTCATTTTGAAGAAATAATATATCACTTCAACCTATCAATCACAAAACATCTGCCTATAAGAGATTTTGTTACAGCAGTTGTCTCATAAGCAGTACAGTACATCATTTCATTTCTTGTAACTTTGTAAAGGGCACCACTCAGAGCTGCAGACCCTAAATTATAAAATGAAGCACCTTTCTGAAGATAGCCAGGTTAAAAGAACCTAAACTGATGTATGTAGAACATAAATACTTAACGCTCAGTCAGGAAGAGAGCATGCCACATGTCAGTGATGGAAGTTTTCTTTAATAATAAAATGTCCACCAATATCTTATTTTACCTGGGCATGGCAAATGGTACCAGAAATAAATGTTTCTATGGTCAAGTTACTGGTTCCTCTTTGAACTAAAGAAACAGAGTAATACTGAATCCAAATCTGTGGCACTCTGAATCTCATATTATTCAGATCCTCTTGGTTATGTAGGGCTCAGAGCAGCCTGAATGTCTTCAAACAAGCTCATATCATACAATTTAGATTCACTTCATTCATACTAATTTATGCAAAGGCCTTAAAATTGGGTTAACTAGGGGAAAAAAATACAAAAAAATGTCACACACAAAAAGCGACCATTTATTCCTAATATAACTCTCTTGTTCCAGTGGTGGTCAATTGTAACGAGAAAATAAATAAATAAATAAATGGCCATAGAAAACAGATATTATAAAAATAATAATAATAAATAAAAGATAGTAAAGGTTTTTATTTCACAAGTCACAGTGCAAAGCCACTGTGTATACTGAAATCCAAATAGATAATACATTCCCATTTTCATTAGGGAATTGACAGAACCATTTTCAATTATTTCTTGTTATTTCCATGAGGCACATTATATTAACATTTCACTGAGAGCTGAGCATTTTAAAAATGCAATTATTTATGGGTGTCCAAAGCCCTAAAGCCAGCTATTCCTGTCTAAATGTAAACAAAGATCTGATTGACTACAAACACAGACTACATTAAACTCAATCACAGTTTATTATGCACAGTTTACTCTTGAAGCTACATTCTCATCAGTTGAGATTCAAGAGACAGGTCAAAAGTTTTTTAAAAATATGTTTAAAGCGGCGTTCCCTAAAATGTAAATTCGATTAACAATAATTCAGAGTTTTGAACAATAATGCAGAGTTTTTGATCTGGCTTAAGTATTATCTAATAATGATGGTACTCAATAAAAATCACCAGAAAGCTATAGCATCTGCAAGACAACAAAAAAGGCTTACAGCAGAGACTCCATGAAACATTTAGCTGGTATTTTCCACACACTGATCCAGTGAAAAAGGGTAAGCTGTAAAAATGTGCTTCTGAGAGTTTCAAACCATATTGTACAGAAGTCACATCAAATTAATACTGAGGACCATTTAGAGCTTTTATTCTGAAAAGCTTTTGAAAAGGGATTAAACTATGAAAACTCGCATGATACTAAAGTACCTATTAATGGGTTTAGGGGGGGGAGGAACAATGAAAGTGTTATTTTTAGATAAATCGTTACTTTGTATGTAGCAGCACAAAGCATTTGCTAAGGAGACACTGCAACAGTGCTCCAGCAATATCCCACACCTCTAAACACTGATTAGCAGGAGAATTTTTCCTGTCATTAAGAACAATCTTACACAGAAAAGAAGGTCTTACGCTCTTCTCTTTAATTTTCAACTATTTCTATAAATAATTCATTAGAAAAAATGTGCTCGTAGTCAAAAAATTGCCTAAGTTAAAACCGGTGCCATTTTTAGAAGATTATCTGCTATTGTAGGAAATACTGGTGGATGTTTGTCGCCTTTCATACACACATCGGATTTCGGAAAGCCTGCTAACAATCTACTTGCATAAAAAAGTTCACACTGTACAATACATTTAACATGCAGAAAAATTATGTTTTCAAAAAATAACAGGAAACAGCATGAGTAGTGAGAACGAGGAACTGGGGTAGTTGTCATCTCATCAAAAATAATGAATGCTCAAGAGATTTCTAACTTCATCTCTTCCCAGTCATTTGTCCAATAACAATAGGCTACCAGGAGAGAAGAGAGGAGGCGCAGAGCACGCTCCTCTTCCTCTGCTCTAGCTAGCACCTGTAACCTCCAAACAACGATGTACCAGCTGAAATCAACATGACGACAGCCCCAAAAGACAACTGGAAATGTTGTTCCTAGCCTGCTGTGCCTCCATTCAGCTCCAGGATGCAGCACATGGTGGATGACAGCTTTGTGTCTGCCCCATCTTGCAGCCTCCCCTCCTCCTCGACACACAGTCGTGCACACACAAAACAGTCTTCTGGCTAATGATGCAAACATGAAGTGTAAAGTCTCCTTAATTTGACCCTTGTTAAACTCCTAATTGGATTGAGGCGGTCTGAGAGTGGAAAGCAACCCTGGATTATTCAAGAAAGCTTTTACAAAATGAAGACCAAATTACAAAAGGCTTCCACTCTGGCTGCAGGACACCACAAAGAACAGGCAATGAATTGCAGCTGTCACTTAAGTTAAAAATCTAATCAATTGCCTTTTTTTTTTTAAACAGGTAACTTTTTGAACAGTTTCTTCATTGTGATACTCTTCAGAGTGCGCTTGACCCAAATTTAATAAGCTGCTATTAAAGCAGAAGAGCAGCTGTAGAGCAAACACTGTAGAATGATACCGTGCATTCAGGGTCTTAATGATTTTAAAATGACTACAACCATCGCTTCATTCAAGAGGAACAAAGCTCAGGGCTCTTTGCTCAACAATGTCTTAACACAAACTGTCTGAACAGACAGCATTCATTTGTCCTTCATGAACCCAAAAGGTCAGCTGCATTGCTGAGAACATCTCAACAGTTTAATTGTGTTTCTCCTGTAGGAAGACTGAGAGGAGAAACTTGGGGATTCCTTGTGTATGAAAACTAGCCTCTTTTTTTTTTTTTTTTCCTTCCAAGGAAATACACAGCTTAAGTACAGAGACAAGGGGTGCATGATATGCAGACAGGTGTAAAACATGAAGTAATTATAGAAGCTCAAATTAGTTCCTAGGCCTGAGGCAAAAAAGAGAACAGTGCCTTGACAAAAGGGAATAGCAAATAAGGATAGCAAACAAAAAATGGCTTGAATGTGTAAATTAGCAAGAAAAATGAGACAGAAAAGCAGCTTTACTCTACTATTATTCACCACATGAGAACAGAGCAGCTGAACATGATCAAGAGGGCTTTGGAGGAAAGAGGCAGGCATCAACACCGAAACGAAGCCAAAGAGTGGCAGCTCCGCACTTTCTAGTCAGTCACTCATTATGTGGTGAAGTGCTCTTGAGAAGTGCCTCTTATACTTGACCTATCATATTACTTCTTCTGTAAACACATAATCCCTGCTTGTTAGGTGGTGTCAACACTAGCATTCATTCACTGTGGTAGTCCTTTTGTGTATAGACACTTTAGAAGTGCTGCCAAAGCCAAAGAATTGACACCATAATAAAACAATTTGAATTTCAACCAGGTAAACAGATCCTAGGCGTTTCTGTAAAATGTACTGTGCAGAGCATTACATCCAGTTTTCCTCACATGAGACAAAGCCTCTTTCTTATCACAAAACTATTTTCATTGTGAGTCTTTTTAGCCAGGATAGCAACAGCCTAATAATTAGCACCAGTAAATGAACAGGTTTAATAACAGGAATTGTGGCCACTGCAATTTCTTTCCTTCGTGGATATAAGAGTTTACATATTTTTTACTTGAAGTAAAACACCTCGAACAAAGCAAAGTGTGGTTATGCAAAACTGACTGTCTCCTAAATGCGAATTACATATGAAGAAACTAACTATAAACCACAAAACTGGTTAGGTCTTAGATCAAAATTTCACCCAGTCACACAGATATCTTATAACTCAGTATTTGCAGGCACTTATGCTTGATTATAGTAATTAGATATCTAGACCTTCAATTCAATGATTACATTGTTCCAATTAAAGACACAAATTCAGTCCGAAGACCACATCTTTTAAAATCAGTTCAGAAATATAAATAATTGATTTTGTGTTTCTAAGCTAACAGAGATACTCCAGACAGAATATAATCTGAGCATTCATGAAATGCTCTGAACAGTTCTGCAGGCTTTATAAAAAGATGAATCATTCTCTCATTCATCACTTAAAATATGATAAGGTTGCTGGTGTATCATGGAACATGAATGAAAAAAAAAAAAATAAACCACTAGAATGGTAGTATTTGGTTAAAGTGGCATGTTTTATGAGTTAGACCTCAAAGATATGCAAAAGGAAGAGTCAGATATGTATCACCCCCATCTCTCAGAATAGCTATATTAACTTTGGATACATCAAAAAGAGGAAGAAAGTAACATTACAAGCCCAGTTTTGCAATACAGCGATGCGATGCATTATTGCAAACATACCTAAAATATAACCTATTATTGTGTTACACAGATGTCATCATCCTCCCACTCATGATTGCCAAGATTTTTTCATGGGTTTTCCTGGAAGGGAAATTGAGCCTAGATTCCTATTCACAAGTTAATTTTTCAGCTGATTATTTTGTGTATGTGTGTTCAAGCACTGAACTGTGCATTTCTGGGAAACCTTAACAACAGCACTACTGATCAGTACAGTTAGCTTGCTTAGCAGGCAGTGACAAGCAGTTTCCCTACTGTTTGGCCTTCAACTCATTCAATTGAGAGCAAGGATGGTGAAATGTTTCTTTCTGTACTAGCCATTGTATCTTATTCCGCATTTTGTCCGAATTTTCAGCTAACTTGAATAAAATCACATCTAATGGAAATCTGATCTCACACCTTTAACCTCTGCCTTTCAACTCTTGTTTCTCCCAGTCCTAACTTTAAACATGAAAGGTATTATACCATCCTTAAAAAAGAAATAATATGACAATCTTCCTACGTAATATAGTAGCAAGAATTATTACCACCATTTTACCTATTCTTTCTATTTACCTCCTTTTTTGAGGCCAGAATCACATAATTGTTATTTCTCCAAGGCAACACAGAATCATAGAATCATAGGATCACCAAGGTTGGAAAAGACCTCCAAGATCATCCAGTCCAACTGTCCACCTACCACCAACACTTCACCACTAAACCAAGTCCCTTAGTAAAACATCTAAATTTTTCTTCAACATGGAAATATACATCAATCTATGAATATTAAAAAAGACCAGTATCAAATAATTTAGGCTTGTGAATTAAGGACCATTAGTTCCACATTTAGAAACGTTTGATTAAGAACATAGAGTACTATGCAGTATGAACAAATTCAGCAGTTTGTGCATTCAAAAAGATTTCATTCTCTCATTAGAAATGAATTTAGAAGGTAATGAAGTCTGGCCAAGGTGTCAATGTAATTATCTACCTTTCTAAAGACTTGGCATAAACTTTGTTATACTCGTACCTTCTCAGCTTCTGTATTCTCTCTGTTGTCTCACTCTTCTTGAGCTTATCCTGTTTCCCATACTAATAAAGCTTTGCCTTACTGTATAGATTGCATAAGCTTCTGGACAGGTTAACCTCTAGGTCAGTGAAGGATGCTGAAAAGGCTGCTTTTTTCACTGCCTGAGGCTCCCCAGAACAGCTCTTGGAAAGCTACCTTATTTGCTCTCACAAAACAATGACTTCTGCCCACAAAAACAGCAGTCACATTCATGCTGGTTCAGTTCAAGCACAGTCAAGAGTAAGCCTGAGAAATGTTAACACTTGCCAGCATGATTCACAACATCAGAGTCATGATGTGGGACCACAGTGGTTAGATGCACTGGTAGAGTGTCCTTAAAATGGGAATTCCTGTTTAGTATGATATTTATATGAAGAAAATTCTACCTGCTTCCACTTTAACTCAAACTTCTTTAGCCAAGCTTCTTTAATCTACTTATTTCCTTTCCTCTGATTTCCCACTTTGATTCTTATTAGACTTTTTTTTTTAAGCCCTCTCTCTTCAATGAAATAAACTTTTATCAGATGTTTTCAAATTGATTATTCCCAGGAAATTCTAATAGTTTCAATTTCACATTCATTCTCTTTGATCTTTTTGATCTGATCTCCATCCCATCCTTGATCTTTTTTCTAATACAAAGACAGTGTAATCTTTTACTGTCTTCTTATTTGTGAACAGTTTCTGTATATAAGCTGTATAAACTTAAACTGATGTAAAACTTGGATTTTTAATTGAATCATTATCCTTTTGCCTGCACAACTGATCATCACATGCAGTACTACAGGGTCAGCATGAGGATGGAGTTCAAATTCCTTACACATTCACTAAACTCGGATGTGCCAGCAGTTATTTCTTAAGCAGTCCAACCTGCCCACTCCGTGACTGATCTGCACATATGGAATATGGCAAACAGTCTTCAGTCGACCGTTTTTTAAAACTGCTAATGAACAGACAGTCCAATTGGTCAGCCTGGCCCCACAAACCTGGTAGGCCACAAGGAAAAATGGAAGGGAAAGGCTTATGAGCAAATGAGCAAAGCTATCAGTAACATGAGTGAGCTCAATGAAGAATTTCCTGCCCAGTAAGGCAAGCAATTCATATTCTCAGTTAGAATTTCTGCTAAATGGTTATCATTTTAGGCAATGAGTTCTATTTTACTACTATTTTACTATTATTCTCTATCTAATAGCATTAAAAATGATTTTCATCTATTCATAACTGATAAGGAAATCATATGCACTGGCCCTAACATGGCACAGTATAAATTTCAAGGTTCAACGTGAATCAAATAGTCTTTTTGTACAAAATTCATGTGAAGTAGCAAAGGAATATAAATGAGTAACATGAATGCAGATCCAGAAGTACAAAAAGTAGCAGTGGGAATGAAATTACAGCTGCAGTTCCCAGCTTTCAGAAGCCTACACTCAGCTCAGATGCAAGCAAGTGCAGTACTCTTGAGGCAGCTGACTAAAATGAGAAATGAGTTCATGAAACTAAAGTTTGGTCAGCGCAAAAGAATGACACGGTAAGCTTCGCTGATGTCATTAGCACCATCATTTTAGATAGTTCTTGATGTGGCACATTAATCTTAAATACTTTATGAAATGTTTTAAAATTCTGTATAAAAGAGCAGATTACTGAGAAAATAACACTACATCTGACAATTTCAATATTTTAGCAGCACAAAAACATAATTCTGTCTGACCATTCTTGAAGCTATCTTTCTTCAAGGAAAACAGTCACTCATTTCTAAGCAATTTCTGGCTTATCAGCATTGTACTTGGTCATGCTCCTTTAACACAGAACAATCAAACAGAACAAGCAAACAGTAAAACAATAAAAATTGTTCAAAATTCTGATTTTCATCTATGAAGTTAATTGTATCTAAGGATTTCAATGAACATGTTGCCAGTTTAGCAGATTTCTTGTAACACAGCCTACTTTATTCCATGCACTTGGCATGGAAGGTATGTAAGTGGGTAATGTATGTGTTAAAAGCTCTCAAGAGTTAAAACCTATCCCAATCGTATTGCCAGCAAACCCCAAACCAGGTCAGATTTCATACACTGCCATAAATCATTATGTATAAATTGTATTTAGAGCACACTTTTATATATAGAGGGAATCAAGAACAAAGCGTAAAGCTAAACATCCATTTTGCCGCAGTCCGAAAACAAATTCTGTTTATAGAAAACAACATAAGCATAACTGCTACTTTTTGATAGAATTGTTCTCAGCTAACCAGCCAGTCTTCAAATTTTAGGTTTTTCTATGAACATTATAGACAAAGAACTTTTCCTCCAATTATGCTGCCTTCTGATGGTTATCATCTTGGTTTTATAGCACTGCCATACAAACTCTGACTAGGAGAACATGCTCCACACAAATTCAGGAGTAGGGATGAAGTAACTGGCAGAACTTCTTTCCACTTTTATCTTCATGAGACAAAAACTGAGTAGAAATTACGTTTTGTTTTCTTTCCTTTCCCAGTGAAAATGCTGATTTTGAGAAATTGTATTGATTCTATACTGCAAGCTTTGCTATGGGGATAGGTTAGGCCAGAGGTGAACTTCAGGTCTGCTGGTGACCACATCCTCTTGCTCAATGCACTCACTCAGGAATGTCAGCTTGCATGATTCACTTCTGTGAACCTGGGATATCTTTTCACCCATCATGTTGTGACTGTGTGCACAAATCTGCACAAATCCCAGGTGATTTTCACAAAACCAGATGAAAACAATAATTCACTCTCAGTAAAACTATTTTTCTACTCATGCAGCTAATAACGACACGAACTGTATTTTCTAAGCAGTTGTTTTCCATCCTTACATAATGCTTTTCATGAAATGTGTGCCAAAATTTATCTCACTCCTCTCATCCAGTGCTATAACTTTTAACCTCTCCTTTTTTGTGTGAATGTCAATTTCGTTTAAACAAAATGTTGGTTTTTCTTGTTTTCATTGTTTTCTACCCACAAAATTACAGACTATTTTCAAGCCAACTTTTAAATCTATCTTTCCATGAAATATCACAAGTTATCAGAACTTAACATCTAGAATAAAATCTGCTTTGCAGAAAGGTGTAAAGGGAACCTCACCTTAACTGTTGGGGTCCAGAGGAACTCTGAGCTGTGCATCTAAGCGGTTTGCTGCAAGTCTGGGAAGAGTTAATGTCTAAGCAGGGGCCATTCAAAAGTCGATATGCCTAAAGTTACAGATCTCATTTATAATTTGAATTCCTCCCCATGTTTTTAAACAGATGTACCCAGCTAATATCTTTGTAATTAGTCTGTGGTACACTGAGTAACAAATTATTTCAGTTTTCTCAGACTGACTCAATACCACATGCTCCCATACATGTCCAAAGTGGAATGCGCAATATAACCATTTTACAGAAGTCTCAGAAATCAGACAGCAGCAGAATAAATCACTCTGTGAACAAGCTGTGTACCAGGCTTCATTAGTTATAATTACCCCCAAAATATGCTCAGCAGAATGCACACGTGTCATCTGGGAGTGACACACAATAGAGTGGGCAACTTATAAACTCCTCCAAGCACAGAAAGAGTCCATAAAACAACTGGCTTGTGCATTTGGATTCATGTGATAACACCTCCTATTGCATAAGCCACCAGATGACACAGATGGGGCAAATCCAAACAAGGAACATTTCTTTTGTATAGGCATTGGGCTTCATTTGATGCCTATTCAACCAACAACTAGGAAAGCTGAATATGAAGCACTAGACCTTTGTCCTTTTTATTTCCCAGATTGTGCTACACTTGCTCGAAATAATGAAACGTGTATAGTTTTAAATACTTTGAACACAATTTCTGAAAGAAAAACAAATAAAAACAAAACAGGAATGTTAAATCTAACATACTTTGCACAGGCAAAACCAAACATCTCTAAAGGGAAATATTAAACAGAATCTCCATTTCATACATTATATTACAAAAAGAAGCAAACACTGAAGCTCTTTGAGAACACATATCAGTGATCAGATCTACTATTTTTTTTTTCTGGAAAAAAAAAAAAAAAAAAAAAAATAATAATGTTATACTCACAGATTAGATTACCTTCCCTTTAATTACAGTTACTGTGAAATGGATCTCATCTTCACTATGTACTCATTTTTTTCTGCTTCCTGCATTTTCTGTCAATCATAATAACTATTTTCTGTCTATGACTTTTTAATATCATACCAAATTTGCTTTTTCCTTCCTATTCTTATTATTTCACAGCTGATTCTGTTCCTGGTCTTCTCACTGAATGCTTTTCCCCCCTGTTTTTGTAATTTTCTTATTCATTGCTACAGAGATCCAATCATGAAAATATTGAAGGTAAGTACTTGTTTACTGAAACTGAGCTATCTTTCATTCAGAGGGAAGCTGATATTCATATACACTTCATGATACAGACTGATTTAATCGTTAAGTGCAACTCTCAAGTTAAGCATGCTCATATGTGCCAGTATGTTAATATGAGAATATCTATTGTTTGTAGATTACCCATATAAGCCAATGCATATGTACCCCTATCAATATGAGTGCTCCTACATCAATTTAATCACCTACTAAGTGCATAAACACGTACAAACATACCCACATAAATACAGGCACACTCTCAAAGAACACCCTTGCACTTTTAGGTGGTGTACGCAGTGCTTATGCTGTATCATTTTTTCAGCTCACAATGAAGGAACTACGTGATATTCTCAAACCTGTTGGCTACTTCCCAGACAGTCCAACACATAAGTACAAAGGCCTGGCTGAAGAATGGATTGAAATTAGTAACTTAAAATTGACTGTATGACCCTGAGTGACTCTGAGCTCTGTGAAACTGCTCGGATCTAAAAGGTAAATACTCAGTTTTTTTGATACACTGGACTCTAGCTGAAGTTCATGACTTTAGGACGCTAACATGAAATGTCATGTAGAGAACAGAGTACATCCCCAGTATGTAAGTTCAGTTAAGGTCTTTTATAAATAGCAGCAGTTAACCTGCAATCTGTGACATCTGCGCAACAGCAATGCTGTGTGGATGTAAGCAAGGACAGAATCTGGCCTGCTTGGCCCCATTTCTGCGCAGTGCAACCAAGAGGTCAGTGTGTAGTGTTTATGTACTGAACATAGGCAAATTCCACACAGTGCTCACAGGCAGAGTGGTAGCAATTTCCTATTTTTAAAACACCAGAGAAGCATGAACAATTGGTGAATATGAGCTGGTAGAGTATTATTTGAAGTTACTGCCTTCTCCTCCTTTTCTTCTTTTTTTCTTTTTCTTTTTTCCTTTTTTAAAGAAACAGATATTGAAACTGTCCCAGCTAATAATTTCATTTTGACACTCAAGTTTAAAAGGTTAAGTTACTATCTGAAGAAAGGTAATCTGGCTGCCTTTCATAGCAGCCTGCAAGCTCTGCAATCTGCATAGAGAGGGGCATTTGTCATCATTAGCTGAGCAGTGACAGCTGGCACCTAGGGTGTCCCAGATTCAAGAAATGGCAAAGGCACTCTTATACCTTAAGTTGCCATTAAGAATAGCATGCTTCATAAGAAGCAATATTTTCTTTTTGTTATGCAGTGTGAAATAACAGTAGCAAATGCATCTATATTTGCTTCAGCATGGAGAACAAGCTGATGTTCAATTAGCAATTTAGACACCGGGTTTATAATATGAGCCGATATCCAATTCCTGTAACTAGAAAACAACTGCAATTGTCTAAAAAATAGGGAACTTTATTTTTCTTCAAACACATTTTGAACCAATTGATTCATAATTTTTATTTATGGACACGACCAATTATGAATAAAACAGTTTTAACCACAGGTATGGAACTGTCACCTCAGGTCAGGGTTGCCTAATTACTTAAAGCAGGCAGGTTAGTAGACACAGAGAAAAAAAATAGTCCTATACAAGTTAAAACTGTACACTAATGCTTTGAAAGAATAATGATGAAGCACTATTTTAATAGCAGCATTTGAAACTTAAGAGTATATTCTTAATGTGCATTTAACAGTCTGTTACATTTTTTTTTCTAAACAGCTCTATGAGATTGTGCAAATGTATTAATATTTAAGATTGTATTTAATGAACGGGACATGTAAAAGCCTATGAAAGAAGTTGGTTTCATACCAGCATCAATTATTCAATCTACAAAAGACAGAAGAAAAGAAATGGCTTATAGACATGAAAAGACCCTGATTTGGTTATTCTTATAGAAACAAAATACAAAGTTAAAAACTAATATGCTCTGATACTGAAAATAAAACCACAGAATTTAAAAAAGAAAAAAAAAAATCTCACTTCTCTACAGACTCTCAAATTTGGAAACATAATCCATAATGCTTGATTTTGCATTATTATGTAAACTAGTTTTTCACAAATAAAACTAATTTTTGTGTTAATGTAAAATCTATGCAAATACATGCAGTCATTTATCAGGAAAGCTGACAAGCATTCCATATTGGAGAGGGAAAATGAAACTGCCTCAAGAATAGAGGCAATTAATTATTTCTCTATTTTCTCTTCCTCTGTCTTGAGGCACAAAAGTTATCCATCCAGTTAAAACAGCAAATGAAATAAAGAGATTTTTTTTTTATTTAAACACATATGGCTTTTGCCTGCAATACTGATCACCACAAGGTCTACAGATGCCCGTGGCTAAATTGTACACTGGCAGATGCACACAGGGGAAAACTGTGTTAATGCAGTGTGGTGAACAAAACAAATGAAGGACTGAATTTCGGGGGATGGGGGAGAGAGGACTTATTTCACTCCATTGAGATACACAGTTTGCCTACCAGGAGTGGATTAAGTTAGTAATAAATCGAACGTGAAAAGTTTCTTTCTCATCTCCTACATCAAAACAAAAACCTAAATAGGACGTATGGAAGAAAAGATTCACACTGATGCACACAATTTCGTAAGGGACGTATTATAAATAATGGGTTTGCCAAGATAAATGGTTATATTATTTCATCTTTGCAATTAAGGACTAATAATGCATAATGAATGCACTCACAGAATATAATGAGAAAACTGTTGTCCAACATACTTGCTGTCATTTTTTACCTCCTTCAAGAAGCAATCTGTTGAAGTGTAGATGAAAACTGCAAGCGGTACAGCACAATCTAGCATATGCAATTCACTCTTGCACATGTCAGGGTACTAGCAAGAGTTCTACATTTGTTAACAATTCCTTTTTATAAGGTTATTTTCAAAATTGAAGCCAAACTTAGCCACTTTGTACCCAAAAATAATTTGTAGAAGAAAACAAGAAATGGAAATGGTAAAACATTCACTGAAGATAAAACAGAATCCTTTTGTTTGCGGTAACTTCTCTCTTAGTAGGCCTGTACCGCTGCATAACTTTAGAATTACCACAGTAATGACCAAATAAAAAATTACAAGGAATATACTTACAGTTCATTTTTGACAAGAATATATCACACAACAGAAGTAAACTCACACTTTTAAAGTAGCCAATGACATGAAAAAAAAATATCCTGGAAGTCTCCTTCAGTTTTACAAAATAATTACTCCAAATCACATGAAACTGTAAATAAAAAAGATTTTAAATGTGAAATAATAAATATACCCTTTTTAGCTCCTAAAACTAAGGAGATCTATGATATACCATTATCACTATCCTACCAGATACACCACATTTTTTTTCTTCTTTCCAACGGCACTGATGTATTATAAACTAATGCTCAAATAGCAAAATCTGTTTCTACTATTAAGAAAATAGATGGCAATACTGCAGTAAGACAAACACAGATATTTCCATAAGCAGCTCGTATTTCTCTTTCAACAACTGTATTTGAGATGCGAATTTACAAGAAGACGTGTCACTTCTCTAGTCATTCCCACTTCAATGACACTGTCACTATGCCACAAAGGACCCCGTTCTGTATACTCTGTCCTAGAGCTATGATGAAAAAAAGATAGGGAGAAGTAGGAAGGGCAGTAGGTGACCTACATTAAATTTTCATACCCAAATAAGAGGAGAACAGGAGTGATTTGGTGCTCTTAATAAGAGACTTGATTCTCCTCGAGACAAAAAAAAAAAAAAAAATACAAAAAAATTACACTCTGTAAGAAAAATGTTGAGTGGTGCTGGGAACACCAATATATTTTAAAGGCCAGAAGACTTCAGTATCAAGTTTTTCCTCAACAAATCTCCCCTCTTCTTCTTTAAATAATAAGTTGGTTGACATGTTTATATTATAGTTATAACCAGTATATTTTGAGAACAATGAATAAGTGTTTTTAGCAAGTATGCTGTTTATATTTAAGACTGTTAAAAGATCCTGCACCTTTCGGGATTTCTAGAAATAGTCATGTAGATGTGGATGTGTATGAAGAGTAACTTTTGAGATTCTGGAAGCAAAATCTTTCATCTAATTCTATGAATAGGTTCGTCCTTCCTGTATAAGCAATAGAGTAGATTAAGGAAAGTATTTTTGTGGGAGAATGATGCTAAGCTAAGTCAACAGTATCATCTCTAAAACAATGAAATTAAGTGGGAGGTCCTGCTTGAGAGAAGAGTATATGCTCAAGCCAAAAATATGCTTTCCTTATTATAATGACCAATGCATTTGATACTTCAAACAGTATAAAGGCACTCTGTATCCATGCCAGTCATAAATTAACCTCCAATTGTTATCCTTCTTCGGCCCCAGTCCTGCAAATATCTGCCCATGGGCTTAACCAACTGTTGGACTAAAGAAGACACTGACCTCACCAGCACCAGTCGACTGTTTAGCTAACCACATGTGTATTGGCAGGATCAGGGACTTCATAAGGTTCAATGAAATATATTAATCACTCATGACCAACTCACTCAACTCCTCCCTTCACACTTATTTTGAAAGAAAATATCTGAAAGCTGCATTAAAAAATAGAAGTCGGCATTAAAATATGCAAGGCATGTCTTTTTATAGCTAAGTTGAAATGAAATGAGTTACATAGGTGATTTACCATACCCATGCTATTCTAAGGGAGAGGACAGAGGCTTAACATGTATTATATGCAGCATAAAAATCAGCATTAAAAACACAACGTGACAAAATGTATATGAAAAGAGAGTGCTTAGCAATACCAGCATAGAGGCCAGTGTTCAAAGATGCTAAGCAACATGTTTCCTGCAGATTTCAGCAGTTCTAGCAACTATCTGCAAGAGCGTGTAGTTGAGTTTGCTGGTCATTATGAAACAAGCTTACAGAAAAACGTCCATCCTAAAAGTGTGTCTGTTGAAGACGTACCATGCTCTCACTTCAGTCGGACTAATAAGATGTTGGTCTATTCATAAAAAGTAGCATGAAGAAGCTGAGTGATGTTGTAATTTAGATAATGGTATTTCACATAGTACTACACTTTAGTTTTGACATTTTCTAACACTCTGGTCCTCCCTCAGATAACGTATTCCAGGGATAGATGTTACCACGGGGAAAGGTTAGCTTAGAGATGAAGTCTTAGGGAGCTGCTTATCCAACACATACGGCTTTATTTTCAAGGTCAACATTGAATATTTTCAGTCATTTAATCATATACAGCACAAAACAGTAATGAGAGCTCTGCAGTGTTGGATGACCCGCTACAGATGTAGTAGATTAAAAGGCGCTAATCCCCACTGATTCCATACTCTTCTCAGTTCAGCAGAAAAGAACATTCTCAATGCAGGAGATCTTTTTTTTCCCCAAAAAAAAAGAAAAAAAAGAAAAAAAAAAAAAAAAACAGTGTTGGACTCCCTAAATGAAATGCTGTACTTGAAGGAATGTCTGGCTTTGAAGAAGCTGATGTAGAAGCGAATCAAATGAATAATTCAATGCATTTTTTCCTGCTTGGATGTTTCTGCAGTTCTAGCTAAAAACACAATTTGCAGTTGGGTGAGCTCTATGTTTACTTTTGAGATGTAACATTTTAAAGACAACAAATCAATTGCTTTTTTTTTCCCTTAGCAGATTGCAGATTAGAAGAATTTAAAGCATTAACTGTTCATCTGCGTGAGCTATGGTGACAAAGTCCAACACAAACATAAACTCTTTTCATCTTTTTATTTTTAATGAAAAGAGAAAATGTACACACACTAAGTTTAGCACTAACGAATGCAAATTGTGTACAGAAAAAAAATGAGCTATAAAACTTTTCTTACCCCTAAAGTAAAAAATATCTGCAGAATACTATCGATAGTGGAAGAAAAAATATTTAGATGTGTAATTCTACATAAATGTATACACCAAAGTCTAAGTACAGAAGTCTATAACAACATCAAAATTAAGCTTTTGCAAAACCTCTGCAACTTACTCTTCAGCTTACCACTTTGTCGTTCCTAAACTTGAAAGTGTAGTCAGAAAGTAAAATGCAGATAAGAGTAGAGAAAATCACAAGTACCATCAACTTTTTTTTCACAGAAAAAAATGATGCTGCGCATTTTAGATAATGTGACATTTAAAGCAAAGTCTCCACGAATGTCTGTCTTTAGTTTTGCTCAGAAAAAAAAATAAATAAATTTTAAAAAAAGGAGAAAAAGGAGAAAAAGAAGAGTGAATTTATTGTGGTTGGCAGTATGATATGGATGAAATAACCAGGATGAACTGAGGGGGAAGGGGAGAAAGAGGAGCTAAGAAATCAGATCCATTCAATGAGCCTTCAAACTCACTTCAGTAGCAGGGATAAATAATTTAATCAACTCCGCTTCATTTTTTCCTAGCTCCCCAGTGCAAGAGGCAGATATTAAAAAATAAAACTTTAAAATTCATGAGCAGTTGCGTATGGAAGAACTATTGCTACATAATAAGATATATAAAGTGATATCAGTGTAAGCGCTTCGCGTGTATGTGCATCTGCATGTGCATTTAGTTCACATTTTTCACCGTATGAAGAACAATTATCGGTGAAATGTGTAAATGCAACTTCATTTTTTTTGCTGATGTACATTTTGGAGGCGTGGGCGAGTACCTGAAGTCAGACGTTTTCAGCACTGTTTGGCTCTGTGGTTAACGAGAACACCGCATGACAAGGCACTGCAGTTAGAAAGATGTGAAATAACAAGTAGGGTTCACCAAAGGCAGCAATAGGGCTCTAATTGGGGAAAAATAGCTAGAAAACAGCAATTTGGTAAAAGTCACCAATATCAAATGGTCCCATTAACATGACAAATGATCAATCGTCATTTTAACGAGGTGATTTTAATCCCCAGATCAACTCCATACATATAAAAATAAAACTCGGTGATGAAAAGGTATTCCTTCCTTTTACAAAATTTATTAAGGACGCATCGATAAACGAGAAGGAAAAAGAACGGCACCGAGTGGTCAGAAGTACCCAAAATATTTCTATTTTGTATTACGTAGTGGTAGATATATATCATCGTTTTCAGAACCCAAACCACACCGCCGACTTTTGCCATTTGCGGCGCTCGGGTCACCCCCGCAGTTACATCACAGTGGTTGATCGGTGTCAGCGACTCCCAAATACCCATATTTCCAAACTACCGAGTGCGTGGTGTGTGAAACAGAGGGGTGCAGCGAAATTAATCGCCAACTTTAGTGCTAACGATAACCCAGCCCAGGCTACATCTCGAACGCACAACGCATCCGTATCGCCGAGAGACAACAAATACATATAAAACGCATTATCTGATATTCGTATTACGCGTGGAAAGCTCTGATTCGGTACATAAAGCGTCATTTTGATTTCTATTCATTTTGCTACACCGTGAAAATTCAGAGCGCCGGCAGTTACAGGCAATGCTGTCTTCTGCCTTCAGAAACGGGATCCCCTGCGCAAAACCCACGGGGCGCGCACAAAGCACCCCGCGCCCGAGCCCTTCCCATCCCTAACGCGCGGCCGAGGCAGCACGGTGCCGTGGCGCAAATCGCGTCTCGGAACTGGGGCTGCGTGTCGTCATCCCGCAGGAAGCGGCCGTTCCCCTCGGCGGAGAAGGGCCGTACAAAACCTCTGTCCGCGCGGCACAACTTTCGTTTTCAGCCGGCGCGGGAGCTGCCGGTGACACGCAGCCGCCGCCACCGGCCACGAAGGGACGGAGGCACCGCGCCGGGGCGGAGACGAACCGCAGCGGGGACGCACCGCCGAGGGCCTCCCCCTGCCCCGGGACCCGCCCGCCGGCCCCAGCTCTGCCGCTTCCCCTTCCCCCCGCGCTCCGGGGCGGCGGCGGACGGGAAGGAGAGGGGCCGGGAGCGCTCCGGAGAAGGCACGTGTGCCCGCTCGGCGGCCGCCCCCGCCCGCCGGGAAACCGCCCCCAGACGCGGGCGGCAAGCGGCTCCTCCTGGCTCCGAGCTGCCGGAGGAAAGGCGGCTGCGGGCCGTGCTGTCACCTGCAGCCTCGCGGCCCCTGTGGTACCAATGGGCTGCAAAGGATTCCCAGCAGCTTCCTGGAGGAAGCGGCACGGAGCGCCCGCAGACAGAGCGAGGGGGGGCGAGCGCCGAGTGAGGTTTTCTTCGCTCTGCGCGATAAAGTCGGCGTGTGGATACGGTGAATGAGTGTCGTGAAAAGTGCCTCGCGTCGTGACCTCTCCTCAGCGAACGATAGGGCTGTGACACCGTTTTAAAAATTAATAATCGGGGAGAGGCTTAAGGATTCCTTAAAGACAAGAGAGGGGAAGCTTTGGTGTCATTTTTTTTTTTTTTTTCCTCACGAAAAAAAATCAATTAGAATGGAGGGGTTTGTTCCAGCGAATACTGCAGAGCAGAAGAGTTTGCCACTCCGGGTGATTTGCAGATCGCGGTCCCGATCTGAAGGAATTGAAGGAGGGCTGTGCCGAGCACGTCCCACGCCGGCTCCGCGCTGTCAGAGGCTGCAGCTCCCGGGGCCGCTGCGTCCCTCTCTCCCTCCTTCCCTCCCTCCCTCCTTCCCTCCCGCGGTCCGAATCAATGGGTACCCCCGGAGCAGCCGAGCGCGCACCTCCGCACACAGCGGAGCGCTCCGCGAGGTGAGGACACGAAGCGGGAAAACGGCGGATGGGATTTTCCCTTCTATCCGCTACCGGTTTGTGGAGGGAAAGACAAGAAAACCTGACGGAGACGTTCAGCTATTGATTTTCCCCTCCTAAGGCACAAACACACACACAAAACAAAAAATAAAAAGAAACACCGAAACGCGTTAAACCTCCGCGTCGATTCGGTCTGTTAAAAGCACGCGAATCGCGGAGCTTAGTGGAATGTTTTATTCCGAAGGACTCTGAATCGCCGCCGATGCTCTGCCCCGTTCGTCGGCCCCTCCGACGGGAGGAGAACTCTCCCAAGGGCACCGGCAGGGCCGGGCGGAGGGCGGCGGACGGGGTTGGGGCTGAGGTCGGGGCCGGTGCGCGGGGCCGGTGCCCCGCACCTGCGCGCCAGTCCTTCCGAAGAGCCCGAGCTGCGCGCAAAGGAGAGCGGCTTCCATTTCCCACCGCGCGGAGGAGCGGGGGCTTTCTGCCCGTCACCGCCTTGCCGTGTGTATGTGCGTGCGTGTGTGTGTGCACACAGATCTATCTCCTGGAGAGGGATTAATTAGCCGGCTTGGAGCTGCGAGAGGCTGCAGTGACGAGCCCAGTGGCGATTGGCCGCCCGCCCGCCTGGCCCTGCCTTTATAATTTCCACACGAGTGCATCTGGGCTCTTATACAAACCAAGAGGCAGCGCCTCTGACATATCCACACACACACGCGGCACTTTTTCCACCGTCTGATTAACCGCCCCGCACACACACGGTGATTACTACGGGAAAACGTAAATAAATACGAAGAAGTTCTCTCATTTCGACTACTGGAAGGCTCGCTGTGTCTCAGTGCAACTTTTGTTTTTCTCGCTGCCGCGGAAGGTGCAGCTCTCGATGCACTCCTCTCGCTCCCGGACCCTTTAAAAAAAGGGGGAGGAAAAGCATCGCCC
>VXAB01000264.1:10056-173584 GCA_013399175.1 Odontophorus gujanensis
GGAAGGGAAGGAAGAAGGAAGAAGGAAGAACACCAGCTTTGTGATTATAATGGGAAAGCCAGCTTCTTTCCAGAGCCATATCCCCATGTTGTAGCTTTGTACCTGCTTTCTCCAACCTAAGCCCCATTCCTTTTCCAACAAGCCACCTCCAAGCACAAGACCTTAGTTCCCCAGCAGCCATGCAAACTGAATAGCTCTTCCATCTGCCTCTGCACTTTTCACCCACCCCTAAATCCAAAAATCTTTCTGAGGGGGGTAACCTATCCCACCTGGGCGCCCAGTTTCAGCCCAGTTGGATCTGTGAGCGGCTGTGATCAGCTGGCAGGTAGGAATGGGATCCCTTCCCTTTGGATGACTTTGCTGCCTACCACCACTTTACTGCTTTGCAAATAAATGGTATTTCTTTCTTCAAACCCACAGCCTTCCTTTAAGCCTGAAAATGTTGCTGGAAGTTTTTCTCCTTCCCTCCCTGCTCCGACCCACAATGTGAGAATGTATTTACAGCCCTCCCCATCATTGTGCAGAGCACACGGGCTGGGCTCGGGCACTATCATCTTGCCAGTTCATAATGCAACCGAATCCCTGAGGTTTAATGAATAAATCCAGGCTGTTTTCTCAGGGAGACACTCCCACCATTGAAAGTACCCGAAGTGAGTTGGCGGCAGCCTGATTTATAGCCAAAAACACCAAGGCCATGCCAAACACTTCTTCTTCCCTTGTGTTGGCTTCTTCTATTTGATGAGGGAAAACCATTTTGGGGGATTGGCACAGAGGGAGATGCTCCTGCAAATAACGGGGCTCAGGCGGACCCAGAAGTTCCAGTTTCACACGGTAAAGAGAGAGACACAGCAGTGTGATCCCGAGCAGCTCCAAGGCTGACGTAAGAGCAGCCCTGAAGCTGGCTTGCTCACCACATACCTAATTTTCCCATATAAGGCCAAGGAGAGCAATAACTCTCCTGGCAAGCAGATCAATAAAAACAGATGGTGGGCTTACAATTAGAGATTAAGCACATACCAATCCAGAACAAACAGGCCATAAATCATACGTGAAGGAGGGTATTTATAGTTTAGATCACATTCCTTAATTAATTCAAAATGGCCCAGAAAAAGAAAAATAATACAAAACTGCTCTTTTCTGCTTTGTTCTCTCCTTGGTTTTGCAGAGCTGCATTCTTGTCCTGGTGGGGGGGAGCAGGGCCCAGGCAGCCGCAGGAGGCACAGCGGTGGGAGGAACCCTGTCTGGTGGGGATTTTTTCCCATTTGTGGGGGCTGCCGTGGGTCACTGTGATGTGAACAATAGCTTTGCAGATTGTGCTGGCACCAAGATATTTGCTTTCGTGCCACAGCTCTGCATTTCCTTGGTTTTGTTTGGGGGGTTGTGGACTCGAGAGGTGTGAGCCCAACTGTAGCGTGCTTGTGATAGCCATTGTGCAGGCACTGGCTGACAAGCATGCCAAATCAGCGTGCAGAGAAGCTTGTTAGCTGCCCACCAACAGAACCGATCTGTTGACAGGCAGGGCTGGTGTCATAAATCAGGGCTTCAGATCAGGAGGCTGGGACAGGGCTCTGCATGCTGCTTGTGGGCTGTGGGCGGCAGCTCCGTGACAGCCCAGTGCATTCCCAGAGCTGAAGGACACAGAGGGGTGGGTGGCAGGTGTCATCATGGGTTGCTGAAGCTGACACTTCTTGGTCACACAACTGGCAGAGTGGGTGGGCTCCATCATGGAGTGTCCCTGGGTCAGCTTCATGGGCAGCCAAGTGACGAGGACGTGGGTCTTCACCAGTGGATGATTAATTTACCAACAATCATAAAATCACAGAATATCCTGAGCTGGGAGGGACCCACATGGGTCATGTTTTCACAGGATGTCACAGTCTGAAACTGACCCAGGTCTGCAGAGACTCAACAGAAACCCTCAGCCCATAGCATCCGGCAGAGGTGGTTGGAAGGATGGTGCCAACCCAACTTCTGGCACAGAGAGGATGCTCCCAGCAGTGGTTTGGTCCCACAGCAGGTAGGGACAGCCTGTGCTGGGACAAATCCACACTGTGGTGCAGAAACCAGGTGCCCAGAGCTGTTGTTTGTCCCCTTAACTCCTCCTGCCATTACACTCATCCCAGTGGCACACAATGTCCCTGAGACCTCGCTATACTCACAGCCCCAGCAGTGAGATCCATCCTCTCCCAGGGAGCAGCAGCTCCTATCTGGCTGCTTTCATCTGCTATTAGATCACTCCAGGAATCCTTCTTCAGCAGTTAGAGAGCCTCCTCTTCCCTCTCGGAAAACAAACAAAAAAAAAAGATCTGTTTTGTCAGTAAATGTGATAAAAATCTCCCCTTCATCTAGATTCAAGGAAAAGCTAATCAAAATATTTGCACAAGCCTCATGATACTGCACTCGTCAGGGCTTTTGTGGTGTCATGATTGCAACAAGTCTCCCTTGAGCATCGTCCCAGCCCAGAGGGGGAGAAGATGGGATGGGTGCTGCAGGTGCTCAGAGGTATCTCCTATTGTTCCCATGGTCAAGTCCCCAGGTTCTGTCAAGCAGCCCAAACCCTTGCCCACCCACAGGTGCAGGGCTAGGGGGCGTGTTCACTAGACCACTTGGCTGGGCTAGAGTAATGAATTGGAAGGAATGTTGTTGTCTGCCATTCTGCAGCGTCTCAGCTGAACTCCAACCATGGTCTCCCCAGTCCCACGTTGCCCACCCAGCTGTGGGACAGCTCTTGAACATCCCTCACCCTGCTGAGCCCATCCTGCTCCGGGCATGTGGGTACCAGCAGCCAGCACTGCCTGGGTAGATGTTGCAATGGTGAATTGCAGCATCCCTTCATTTGTTCCACCTCTGTTCACATGGTGAGATTCAGAGTGATGAAAAGAGGCATGTCTTGGCCAGCACCAGTGGAAGCTGGTGTTCCCCATGTCCCAGTTTGTGAACAATGCCCATGTAGCAGATCCACAGCCATAGAAAGTCCAGGTGACTGCACAATGCCCAGGGGGCATCTCTGTCACGGGAACCTGCTTCTCACCTCTGATACCTGTAGTCTCTCCACCCATCCATCCATCCATCCACCCATCCATCCTGCTTCAGCCCCCATGCCCAGCAGCTCTCCATCCATCCCACCCAAACACTTGTGTCTATTGCCAGCCGTGGTTGTTGCCAAAGACTCTCTTGAATGAAATGCCCCTTGTATCTCCTTCTCTGATCTGAAGAATTTTTCTGTATTTTTCTGTGTCATTCGAGAGAACTGGAGGCAGGCTGCCTGCTACAACCCCTACAGAGCAGATATCATTGTTCCCAGGTAGATAGAAGCAGATATATTTTCACCCAGCAGTGGCAAACCTTGGCTTGCCTCTGCTGGCAGCTCACAGCCCTCCATGTCCCCATGGCACCAGGGTCTGGTAACGTCCACCAGCAGGTGGATGCTGCCATCACTGGGACTGCTGTGCGATTTCTCTGCACAAACTGCTGCCTGGTTCCTCACTTGACATCCGTTCATGAAGATGAAGCATTATGTTTCCATTTTCACCTTTCACTGCAATTTGTTTAAATGTATTATAGCGTGGCTGTGCCCCTGGCAGGGCTGGTGAGCCACATCCACCAGAATGCATTTCATTTGCATCCTCAGCAGCTGCGGTGGATCTGGGGAGGCCATATGAGACACCTGAGAACAAAGACCCATGACAAGGTCGTCTCTTTGGTTTGTTTTTCTAGGCAGTATAAATAAATGTGTGCTACTTTGCTCCTGGAGATAATGTCTCTTTTCCTTCACGCACTCTACTTTTGGCACAAGCAACAAACCCTCACATCCTTCCCTATCTATGGAGCCCAGTTTGAAAATTTTCAGCCCTTTATCTTCTCTTTGCCAGTGTGGAAGCAATACCATACATCCTTTAAATTTATTTCTGTCTCATGAATCACTAACCTTTAAACAGCACCCTACTGGGTACAAAGAGCCCCTGCTCAACACGAGGGCCATACCCCACGGCTCCCCCCTGTCCACATCCCGCAGTAGCTCTGGCACGCGGTGCACGTCCTGCTGGAGTCCAGACAAGGCTTTTTGATCCCACAGAGAAGTATTAGTTCAAGCTCCGGACTTTGCTCCCACGCATTTTTATCAAATGCTCTTGAGGTGCACTGGAAACCATTCAATCTTCTCCTGTTGACAGCCCATTTGCAGATGGGAAAGGTATTTCTGCAGCCTTGCGGGGGCAGTTTGTCAAGGCAGGTTTCATTAATATCAGCTTCCTGGAAATGAAGGTGGGAAATATTTGCGGCAGTTTTTCCTTCTCTGGAAACATCGGTGCTCTGGCACCACACTGCTCTCCCGTTTCAACCACTATAGGTACTGGCGTGCTGGGACTGGTGGCTTGTGGGGACATCTGGAAAATACAAAGTGCTTGGACACCTTGATGATACCATCATTCCTGCTGGAGGTCGTGAGTTTCACTACCAACGCCTGGCTGGGGAATTCCTCCAAGTCTTGCTCTTCTGCTCCTTAGATGTGGAACTTGTTGGTCCCTGCTCCCCAGGTGGGACCTCTGCACATGGGGTTTGTGCCCCACACCGGGCTCCTGGCACTTGGCACTGCAGCAGTGAGGTCTTCACTCTCCAGCACACATCCTCCAGTCTGCATTCCTCTGCAGTTTTGTGCCTGTCTCATATCTCCCGACGAATGAGATGAGTTTACTGCCCTTTGGGGCAGGCTGAAGCTCCTGCCTGCTGCACACCTGTGATCCAAGCCACTGGGACGGGGATGCAACTCCCAGCACCATTCACACTGCAAGGCTCTCTGTATTCCATACCCTCCTTTGTATCTTGTAATGGCTTCTCACATGCACCCTTTATTTCCATTAAAGGTCATTTATTCCACTATATATATTTATTTTTTAACAATGCCTTAGCCCAAGTCTGGCTCAGACCCACAGAAGCATGCTTGTCTCCCACTTCTTTCCAACTCCAAACATCACCTGTATAAAATGAAATGCTCCAAACCTCTCTATAAATGGTTTCATCTCACCGTGCACCCCCTGGTGCTGCCCGCCACCCAAACAGCAGTGAGGTCACTGCATCCTAGAGGAGAGCTCATTGCGTGTGAGGTCGCTTCTGTTTTTCCAAACCCACCTCCCAGAGCCCTGCTAATGCTCAGTGTACAAATGCTTGGCGTGCATCACCTCCCCCTGAATGCTGCCCCTTGAAAGCAGTGGAAATGTTCCTCCTACATATGCAGCACGCTGGGGCTGGGAGTGAGTGGAGAGTTGTGTCAGCCGCTTTCCTGCCGCACACCTCCACCCTTGTGTGGGTGTGCAGTGCGGGGTGATGCTGGCTCTTTCCTCCACCCTTTTTTGGGCTGGGCTGGGCACCACAGGGCTCTTCTGCCTCTCTGCATGGCCCTGGCTGTGTCTCTGGTTGGGACAGGAGCTCTTCAGCCTCCTCCTCCTCAGCAGCTCCTTTCCCTTCAGCCAGCTGTTCTGCTGTGAAATCCTTGCTCCCAGCACTTCTTTTTGCTTACTTTCAGGTTGTGTTCACTCTTGTGATACACTCAGCCACGTATTTTTCAGTTTGTATCTACTTGTATACCCAGACCGTACAACTTGTCATGGGGATGAGTCCTTGATGGCAAATCTGACGTCTCCCTCACGTCGCCATGTGTGACTTTCAATTCACTGCCTATGTCTGTTCCCAAAACCACCCTGCTACTGCTCTAACTTACAGACAATACCTGCAGTCCAATGACATCGAGATGTCCACCAGCACACAGCTCCCAGTCCCAGCAAAAAGCTCCTCAGCAGAGCCCAGCCCCTGCCCTGCACATCTCAGGAGCACAGCAGACCAGCTGGACCTCCCCCAGCAGCATCTCTGCCCCTTGGCCCAAGGACTCGGCACAGATTTCCTGGCCTGTCAATGAAATCACCCTCCAAAAGGCAAGCAGAGGTGCTCCTGCCAGACGTCTGCTGTGGGCTGCCGGGAAAGGAGGTGGGAAAGTAAACAATTTTTCCTGCACAGCTGGAAGGATGAAACCAAACCTGTCCCTCGGAGCTGGGCCATGGAACAAGCACGTGTTCCCGGCTAGCAGGCAGAGATCCACCTCCTGCAGGGACTTCCGAGCCCACAGGCAGAACCTGCTTGGCAGAATGCTGAACATACCTGAAACAGGAGGCTGTGAAGGGCTGGGAAGGGGCAGGACAGGGAGGAAGAGGAATTTATGGGAAATGCTGTGGGAGGATGGCCAGGAATTTGCAGAGCACAGGGAGATTGAGGGGAGAAAGACAAAAGCAGTGGGAGAAGAAGTTATGAGATTTGACCCTCTGCTATGTGACCATCCTCCTGAATGCTCCCCTCTGCCTGTGCCTGGTGCCCTAAGAAGGAAAAAGTACACCCAGGGGTGCTCCTTCCCTGTGAGAATGGGGCTGCTCATGCAGCCTTCAGACTGCCCTTACCTCCCCTCTGCCCAAAGGCCACCAGCTCCCAGTGCCTTTACATCCTGTGCTGCCTCTGTTTGAGGAACAGTTCCAGCTCCAGGAAGACATGAGTCTGCTCCTTCCTAATGTATCACAACCTCCCAAGCTTGGACAAAGCACTTTGGATTTCCCCCTGGGTGGATTCGGCTAAAGCTGTGATTTATCACATTCTGCATGCAGCACATCCCCAGGCTGAGTGCTGGCCCCAAATGATGCTGAAAACATTTCTCCTGCCTGGTCCCTGCCTGAGCGTGACTCAGTGCACATGGGGGAACTTTATCCCTTCGTTCAGGAACCCTAAAGCCCTTTGTGAGTATCCATCATCCCTCCGAGGCACTGGAACGCTGCTGCCATTTTAGAGAAGAAAATGAATCAAGGACAATAGAGTGACTTTTGTGCGCTCGCACTGGATTGGACCCAGGAATGCCTCTATGAATTTGGGGGGCCCCACTTCTGAATCAGGAGATGAGTTTTGAGGATTTTGCCACAATTCCTGAAGTTCTTCCAGTAACAGTACTCCCAGCAAGGCACAGGGCAACAATCCAGTTGTGTTTGCAAACCAGAGAGCTGTCAGAAATCCCTGCCATCGCTTCCAGATATTTTTCTTGCTGATCCTGTACTTGTTTCTGAGCTCCCAGGATGCACCTGCGATGCTCAGTGAAATGTGCCAGTTACAAGCCTGGAACTGGTTATGTTTAGGATCATGAATTTGTACTGCAGGGTCCTTTCAAGTTAACTGTAACAGCCTCAATTAATCCTTTATTTACAGAGTCACAGAATAGTCACAGGATCATGAAGGTTGGAAAAGACCACTCAGATCATCACATCCAACTACTGACCCATCACCACCATGCCCACTAAACCACATCCCTAAATAGAACCACAGAATCGTTCAAGTTGGAAAAGTCCACTAAGATCACCCAGCCCAGCCATCAACCCATCACCACCATGGCTGGGTGGAAAGAAGAGAGCAGGAGCTGGGACTCTGGGCTCAGTTCCTCGCTCTGTAGCTCTGTCACCAACCCCAGGCACAGTGTGGCAGAAGGCAGACCTGCTGGTGGAGGTATTAAATTGGGGTTTGGAGATCTGAAGGCAATTCCCAGCTTTGGTGCAGATTCTCTCCAAGTCACCATCCTGGTCCCAGGGCTAGCAGCAGGAGCAGATACCTACAGCATCTCCAGGGTCGGGGTGGCATCTTCTGTCATCCTTTGCATCCCTGGTGCAGAGCCTTGGCCCTGCCAAGGAGCCCACTGATGAGTTCCCAGCACAGATGTCCTTTGGTTGGACTTCCCATGTCCCAGCCATGGAAGCTTCTGGAGGTCTCCCAGGACTACCACGAGTAGGAGACAATGTGGATTTATGGGCACCTGGATGGCACGTTCCCAGTGACACACAGTGACTGGGACTGGTGAGAAAGTCTCAGCTATCTGCAGCTGCACAGCCACAGATTTGTGTGTTCTCCCTCAATGCCAGCCCATGCTGGAGCTACAGTGTGCAAGCAGATCAGCCAGCAGGCTCATCCCACATGAAAGCTGCTGCAGGTAAAACCAGAAAATACAGTTGTCTCGCCAGCAACCAGGAAGGCAACGGCCAAACCCGCTGAGCGGGATGGAAACCGGTCAGGTAGCACCGCTCACCCCAGTGAGGCTGGGCTGGGAGCAAGGCAACGGGAAGGTTTAGAAATCACTCATCAACCTCCTTCCAGATGGATGTTTGCATGCCCAAAAGTCAATTCAGAAGGCGATGGATATGGAGGAATGTGTGTGACCTCTCACTGCTGGTTCCAGCAGAGCAGTCTGTGGTTCCTGGGGACACAGAGTGCCTTCAGAGAGCTGCTGAGCAGTGGGTCCTCAGTGGATGGAGGGTGATGGAGGGGTGAGCTCAGCTGGTAGGTCTGCAGGATGAGGCTAGCAGGAATCAGAGAATCATTAAGGCTGGAAAAGACTAAGGTCACCAGGGCCAACCCCCAGCCCACCCCTGCCATGCCACTAGCTCATGTCCCTCAGTGCCACATCTCCACACTTCTTGAACACCCCCAGGGACAGTGATTCCAATACCCACTCTGGGCAGCAGTGCCAGTGCAGCACCACTCTTTCCAAGAAGAAGTCGTTCCTAACGTCCAACCTGAATCTCCCCGGTGCAACTTAAGGCTGTTATCTCTTGTCCTGTCACTAGCTCCCTGGGAATCCCCTGCATTCTAGATGAGGAGTGGGACACATACAGGAGCACTGGTGGAGATGACATCACTTGGAGGGCTTGTTCATGCTCTTTCCTTTCAGTGGGTGATGCCTTGGCTCCAGTTCTTCCTTCCTTCACCTTTCTCTGGGGTGAGTTCTGCAATAGGAGCAGTGCCTTTGGAGTCATTCAGCCTGGACTGGTTGTAGCTCAGAGGTCTGGAGAACTCAGAAATATTCCCAGAAATGGAGGAGATCTGCTGTCCCTGCTACAAAAGCTGAGGGCCATCTACTTTGGTCATCTGCTGGAGCTGGCGGAAGAGGAACATGGGACAGATGAATGCATGGTTCATCCCAGGAGGGCTGCTGGATCCGAGGAGCTCCTCACCAAAGGACACTGTGGCTGCAGAAAGCTGTCACAGATTCAAGGAGATATTGAATAAGTGTCTGAAAAAAGATCTGTTGAGAATCGTTAAACCAAAGAACCACAGTGGACCCAGGAGTTGTTGTGTGCAGAAAGAATCCAGACACCAGGAGAGTATCTGGGGAACGGTCTGTATCTGTTTCTCTTAATCTTGCTCCTCCCTGGCCACCTGTGGCTGCTATTTGATTGGATTTTACCTGGGGGCAAAATCCCTACCTTAAACTAGGCACATGGGGCAGGGGGACCCCGAGATAAGCTGCTCCCATGCTATGTGCCATCCTCATTGACTGTCTGGAGATGTGACAGCAGAGGGATGGGGACAAGCCCCAGTGCTGGGCGTCTCCTCCAGGGGACACTCAGCTTTTATGGGGCTACAAGGCTACAGTGGGACCTTTGGTGAGTCACACATCAGTGAGAAAGTGCAAAGATCTGCCTGAACCTCATCAAGAGGGTCTGTAGGAATGCAGGTGTTGATAGAGACAGGAGGCAGGAGAAACAGATATTTAGTGTGAACTAACAGGAGGATCAGGAGGAGGAAGTTCTCCTGTGTCTTCAGTTATGTCAGCAAAATCACGTCTTGGACCTTCCTTCTCTCAGTTAAAGGTGATGGCAGAGACCTCAGGCAGAGCACTGCAGCTCTGTCCAAGTGGAGTTTCAAGTAGGATCTAAAATGTGCTGTATGGGAGCTCTTTCATCCCTAGTTTATTTACTGGTGTGTGACCATAGCTAATGGGATCCTCCCATGCAAGTCACTCCTCTTCCCTTTAATCTTAAGAGGGGCTCCTCAACAAGCTGTCTCATGACCTGTAATATATTGCATCAAAAACCGCACATCTGGACACAATCAGCCCCATGTGGCCGTCAGGGCTGGGAATGGGACCCTTCTGTCCCTGAGCCCTGGGCAGGACAGCACAGAAGGATGCATGATGGCACTCGTGGTGCTGGGCCAGGGGCAGGATGCACACAGACATGGGGTGCAGGAGAGTTTCTGTTCCTTCTTGAGGGCTAATTTCACTTCATGGTGTTTTATTTCTTCTATAAGAATCTGAAATCTGAAACATTTCCTGTGAAAGGAAACAAAGGAAAAAAGATACCATTCTGGGGACAAAACAGCTTCTGGTAGGAAAGCTTTCACTCTGCCCTTGCCTGGAGGAAATTGCAGACATGGCACTGAGGAGGAAGCATCCTGATGGGGAGCAATGGGGCTGCATCCAGCAGCAGTGTGTGTGTGGGAGGGGATACATTTCCCATTCGAAGCAATCTTTTCCAAGCTACTGAGATATCAGGTTTAATACATTTAATAGAAGCAGAGAGCTGAAATTCTTGAGGCAGCTTTGGCAGTTGTAACAAATGTCTATGTTCCATGCATGGTATTAAGGCAGCGTTACGGGGCAGCTCGGATAGCAGCAGTCTGGAGTGAATAATGTTAGAAGTTCATTGCTATTAACCTAAAACCAAATGTTATAAATCCAGGAAATTTGGAGCTGAGGTTAAGCATCAGGGAATTCCAGGCATGCCAGGAATGCAGAGATCCGGCACACAGCACCTGTGGTGCACCCAGGGAGGGGGTTACAGCTGAGCAGCCCCAGTGAAAGCACCTCCATGCAGAGAAATGGGGGGAGGGGGGGTGATAACACATGCATTTGCACAGAGCTCGGTGCATGGCTCTGGGTGGTTGACCTGCCCGCACACGCTCACCCCGCTACACGTGCAGGCTGTGGTTAGTCTTCAGCACAGATGAGAAGCAGAGAGTCAGCAGACTAAAATGAGGGAAAAATGAATTTTTGTGCCTGTGGAGGGGATGTTTGGAATGGGTGGTGGGGCTGGGTGTGCAGAGAGCCCAACCAAGCACGTGGCAGATCCGTGCCCCTTCCCAACACCTCCCCACCAGGGATGCTGCCTGGTGCAGGGTGGGCATTCCTGCAGCAGGGACACGTCTGGCCACAAAGGCACTGGAAGAGCAGTGAGCGGCCCAGTAAAAACCAGTGGGAACTGGGGCAGCCTGCCTGGGGGGCTGGTGGGGCACAGGAAGGCACAGCTTTGCTCTGTGCTTCTGCTGAGCGCCACCAAAATGCATGGGGACGCTGAAGTAATGCCAGAAGGGCTCAGTCCAGACTGGGGTGCTGGGGCACAGCAGTGTGTGGTGGGGGGCTCTGACGGAGGACACCGATGCTTCCCTCTGTCACTGGGGATTTGCATGCAGCCCTGCACCGTGCAGCACCCCGATTAATGTCTGCTGACAGCTTGCTGCATGATGCGGCAGCGTTAACCCCTGCGGTGCTGGGAGCAGGAGAGCAGGGGTTAATTAGATTGGAATGTGGTTTAGTCGCAGGTTCCCTGAGCTCCTCTCTGCCTGTTCTTACAAAGCGATGGAAAATGACAAATATTTATCTCCACTCTGGCTGCAGTCCTTTATCTTCCCACATCACCATCAGGCTTTTCCAGCCCGGCGTTCGGCAGGGAGCGTGTAAGCAGATACTATATAAGGGTAAAAGCTGGTTTGGGCAGCTGTCAGCTTTTGCATTCACTGCATTCCTGGGAGGAGAGGCTAGGGGAGGAGGAGTGGGGCAGGGGTGCTCCTGGCACCCAGGTGCTGCTTGGATAGTGGGGAGCATGATGCCCTCGGTGGACACAATAAAGGTCTCTGGGCCCCCAGTCAAGGGATGGGGACGGACACGGTGCTAAGTGCCCCTCTGCAGCCCTGTAGCTGCTTCCTTTGAAAGCCTGGGCTGGGGGCTGGGGACTTTGAAAGCCACCCTGGTGTCTCCGTCCCTCAGGGTCACTCCGTTCCCCACTGATGTTCCAATGTCCCTGGGTGCAGCATCCTTGTGCTTATGCTGGGATGTCTCTTTGCCTGCTGCAGGGCTGGGCTCTGCTGCTTTCTGTCAGCCTGGAGCTCTGCAGGCCCTCCTGAACTGTTCCGTCCTCGGGCGGTGTTTGCACCACACAAAGCCGCCACTTCTCGGTGAGCGCTATTTGAACACAGCACTGTGAAAGCACTCTCCCTCTCATTTCCACTTGGGTTTCACCCTGAAAAAGCTCTCGGCTCAGCCAAGCTGTCCTGGAGGCATCTGTGGAGGCTGAGCAGAGAACGATGCACAAAAGGGGTATTTTATTTTTTCCCAGGATCAGGTTTAGTTTCTGCTCACTGGAATAACCATATCAGCTCACAGCACAGCACCCGATCCACGGCACCTGTGGGCTCTGCAGCTCTCCTGTGGTACATGGATGCTGGCACCAGCAGCTGTGCCCAGCTGTTTTGTTCGGAGCCGGAGGATCCTCCAGCAGGAGCAGCCATTCCTGCAGCATCTTCAGCAAAGTCAAAGGAGACCAAGGTTATATCCAGGGTAATTAATACCTGCGTGTTTGTTTTGCAAACAGTCAGACCAATCTCATCCATCTTAAACAGGTGAGAGAAGGCACAGGTCTAATTAAATATAAAATTATCAAATCATTTGTAAATCACCTTTATCTTCTTCCTAAGGCTCTGCAAAGCACCGTCACTGTGGTGCTTGGCCTTCATCTGCATATCTGAGCTGGGAGCAATTTCTGAGGGATGTATGTTGGTTTCTCCGTGGCCTGACACAGGGTGCACACACACCAAGGTGGGAAATGGGAATGCTACCTGCATGGGAGAAGGACAGAGGTCATGGGGATGGGGTAAAGATCACAGGAATGAGGAGATGGCCATAGGAATGGGGAAAGGATGGGGACAGGGCAATGATCAGAGAAATGGGATGTTGATGGGATGATCACAGGACTGAAGATATGGCTATGGGAATGGGGAGACCATCAGGGAACACGGTGATGCTCACAGGAATGGAGCTGTGTTGGAGAAATGACCATGGGAATGGGGTGATGCTGCGGGGAATGGAGCATAGCCATGCTGGATGCACTTTGCTGTGCCCTTTCAGTCCCCAGTGCCATCTCACAGGAGTGTTTCCACAGGAATGGCATTTCAAGCCCTCTGGGAGCCAGCTGGTGGTACCCAAGCCCTTCCAGCCCTTTCCTGTGTTTGTCTTCCCTGCTTCCCATGTAGTACTCTATTTTCAGAGATCACAACATGGTGATGTGCCGGGGCCTGACTGCTCCCAGGTCTGCTCATCCTTGCCCTCAGGGAACTCAGAGCAGGGATTGATTTTCCCATTCCCTCTCTCCAGCCCAGAGCTTGGCACACAAGCCGAACCCTTCCCGGGTCGATGACCACTGATAGTGGAGTATTGGCTTGCTAATTAAACGGGTAGGGTTCAGTCAGTCATTAAATAGGATTGAATTAAATTGAATTAGATCATGGCTGGGGGCTGCTTCCCAGGGTAAGCCTGGCTGCCAGGGCTGTGCAGGGAGCTCCCTGCACAGCATACCCAACTGGCACACGTGGGCTGAGATTTGCTATGATAGGGGTGTGATGGAGGATTGCAAGAGCATCCCCAGGAGCAACCCCAAATGCACTGCACTCAGCTATGGGCTCCAGGGGAGGGGCTCTCAGCTGGCTCCAGCCAGCAGCAGGATGCTGGTGTCTGCGAGCCTCAGCTGTCCTGCTCTGAAGCCAAAGATAAAACAGGAGCAGAGGAGGATTATAAAGACCAGCTGTGTTGTACAGACCAGATCTGTGAATGCGGTATGATTAAACATCGTAATAATGGAAAGAGACCGCCTTTTCCCCTTTTATCTTGCCCCTTGCACAGCAATGAAATGGACGATGACAGAGATAGTTCATGCCTAAAGGACCAAGAAGTGATGCATCAGCACAAACAGAAAGGACTATGCAGCAAAAGAGACATAACTCACAGCAATGGGATCCCACTGGACATGAGAGATGTGGGCAGCCAGGATGTGCTCCTCTGGACCTGACCTGCACTGTTCTGTGCTGGTGGGACTGGGATGTGCCTGAGCTGGGGATACCTGGGCCCACCATCCCAGCTGGGTTGTACCCAAACACAACCCCATCCCTGTGGGATGGCAGAGCCAGCGCTGAGCCTGGAGGCACTGAGGAAGAAGAGCAGCTCCCGATGAGAATTTGGGTCTCCTCACGGACACCTGGACGTTGGCCCAAGGGCCAGAATTATTTATGTGAAGACCAAAGAAAGGTCAGGGTGCCAGGATGCTCATGTGAACAGGCGGCAGCACAGCTATAAAAAGCCCCGTGATCGCTTTCCAACTGGTGATTCAACAACAAATGCAAAAGTAATATTGAAGCTGCCTGCTGTGCCAACTGCTGGCTGTCGGCAGCAATAAAAATGCCGTAAATCAGCTCCAATTAAAGGCTGTGCAGAGCCGGGCAGGAGGCTCTGGCTGAAGCTGGGAAACTCCCCAGCACACCAAGATCACCATGGCAAAACCTGCACGCCATTACTCGCCACATGCGATGGGTGATGGTCGGTGTGGCAAGGCTGCAGCTTGCTTTGGGTTTTATAGGGTTGAGAGAGTTGGAAGAGCTGGTGTCTGAGCACAAGGTGAGATTTGGGAATGCTTTTCCTTCTGCTGTGATGTGCAATGATGAGTTCAGTTCCCAGCATCGGTCCTGTCCTGCCCTGTCACTGACTGTGTCCAGGGGTCCCCCACAGATGAAGACATCCTGGCCCGAGTGTCCCTGCAGCCCCCAGCATCCCACTCTCTCACCTCAAGCCCTGCACTGTGCCCCATCTTTGCTTCTCTGCTCATGGGCACAGTCAGAGCTGTGGATATGAGGGCACAGGGGGCCATCGGATATGGGAAGTTTGGAATGTGACACATCTCAGAACCATTGCTGGGTTTGCCCAGCTGCGAATGGGGCATTCATTTCAAATCAGAAAATGTTGTGGCAGTGTGGGGAGAGGGGCAGGCAGGACAAGGAGTGGGCAACAAGGGAATAAATAGGATCTACTGCTGGGGCAGCCAAGGTGGCTGCTGTACTGGTAAAATCATATCAGCCTTGCTCATGGCAGTGAAGATGGTGCATGACGGAGCACACTGCCAATAAACCCTACATCTGAAAGAGGGAAATCTTTAGTGTTGGGTGAGGAAGGTGTGACGAGCTCATCCTACTGGCATCCGGGCACATAAAGTCACAGCTGTGCTGGGCAGAGTCTGGTTCTGCATGGGGCAGAGCCCCACTAGACACGGGAAAATAGCACTGTTTTCTTCATGGCTTTTGAAATCTGCAACACCATAGCCAGGATGGGCGAGGCGATCTTCTGAGGTCCACTCCAGCTTGAAGTACCCTATGATGCCTCAGAAATGTTTCTTCTGGCTTTCTCATTATCTAATGTCTGAATCCTTTTCTCTTAAAAACAGAGCAGGGAATGGGAAGTGCTGCTGTGATAGAAGCAGGAGGAGGGAGGATTCTGCTGGGGACCTGCCAGCTCCCAGCTGGCCAGCAGTGCCCAGCAGCACCCAGCCCTGCAGTGCAGTGCTTCAGAGCCATTTCTGATCTCAGGCACGGTGAGCTGTGCGGGAGGGGAAAAAATCTCACACACACATTCCTGCTTCCCGAGGAAAGGGAGGCTCAGGTTTCAGGGTTTTTTAACAGGCTTGTGAACAAGCCCTCCTTTTCCTCGAGGGAAGAGAAATGTATGCCAAACCCTGTGCAGAGGGTGGAAGGCAAGGTGGTGAAAATCCTGTTCTACCTTCCCAACCTCTGCTCCTTGCCAACAGGAAGGATGGGAGAAAAAGGGGAAGGAAGAGAGGAAGCAAGGAGAGGGTGAGCACGGGTCCCCACCTGGGTCTCACTCCCAGCACGACTGCGACACGATGAAGCAAGCCAATCTCATCACACGTCCTCCACATCGTCTGTTCTCCTTTGAAGGCATCAGTTGGCATCCTGTGGAACATCCCATGCCTTGCACAAGCCATCATACACGGCCTTATGCTTGTCAGAGGCTCGCTCAGACAGGACACCACTACTTCGCTCTGCCGCTCGGGCCTTGCCTCAGTTGCTGCAGAGGTGGCTATTTTTGCTGATCTGACATCAGGTTCACAGCAGCCTGCCCGACAAACTATTGTGCAATCCCCTTTGTGAGTAAGAAGCAGACTTTCCATTCCTGATTTAGCTAAGTTTTTAAACTCTCCAGGCCTAAAATATACGGTGGGTGAGACAATGAAGCTCATTTTTGGTGCTGATCCCTGTCAGGAGATCACCTCCTGTTTCAGAACGTTTCCTATTGACACACATGATTGAAAAAACAGCATGGCCCTGGAGGACAGCATGCCTCAAGAAATAAGCGTAACCTCATCTTACTGTAATTTGTTACAGCGTGGAAAGGTTTGAACCTCAAGCATTAAGCACGAGGCTTCAATTTCCAATTCCTTTCAAGCTCCTGCCATGTTATGTGTTTACTACAAAGTCATTTTACTCTAGAATAATTTTTTTATTCCTACAAACGCACCAGTCTGTGTTTTGAACCTACGTAACAAAGCTGTTAGTTTTTCACACCAGCATTTCTGCCTTTTCCTCGTGCCCACTTTCTGAAGGCGTCAAAGCACATTGGACAGGATGCGATCCCACCTCTGAGATGGCCGAGGTGAGATTTGGAATGTTCTTGCACGGTGACTGAAGGGATGGAAGAAACTGCCTCTGCCCGGAGTCACAGCAAGCTGAGATTTGAATTAGTAACCAAATACACACGGATTTTATTCCCGCATCCCTTGTCAGGCACAGATCACATCCACGCATACACAGATCCTGCACTGAAGTATTTAATTCTGGCTCGATGTTGGGCAGTTGAAGTTACCAAGGACAGTTTGACCCAGAAAGGCGCAGAGATGTCCTGCTTAGTGGGGCCGGGGCTTCCTGAGGGAGCCAGGCTGCATGCCCCGGAGACGTGCCCAAACGCTGCTGCAGCCAGAAAGCAGGGCAAGGAGGGGGACATGGGGCCCTGCACTCATCAGAGGGCTCAGGATGAGGGCGACTGGCTTACTGGTGGATACTGGGAGGGGTGTGACACTGAACACACGGCTGCGGCATGTTGGTTACCCGGTTTCTTCTTGCAGGCGTTTGCTCCCCCACCTGTGTGGCGGTGTAGGTACCCATCTGTAATGGAAATTAGCTTTTTAGTGCACGGCAACAGTAGTAAAGCCTCTCTATTAGAAGTGAGCGAAATGTTTTTGTCTAGATCCTCAAGCTTAAGTGGTATTTACCCGCCTGCCTGGATTTCACCTCTGGAAACAGAGGCACACTCTGCTCTAAGCACACGGACACCCCGGGAGCAGCGCTATCGTTACTCTCAGGTGTAATCCTCAGTTTGAGGATTAGGGACCGGCTGAGGGTCGTTCCAGAAATGCAGTCCTTTATCACATCCACTGCTGCACAGAGCTGCGGTGCCCCATCCCCGAAGGAGCCCAATGCTGGGGACGGGCAGCCATCCCACGGCGGGGGTGGGGATGGGGGCTGCGAGGTCGCTTCCGACTCAAACCACCGTCCTTCCCTCCACGGCTGGAAGGGATCTGGTGGATCTGGGGGAATTCCTTGCTAACAGCGGTCTGGATATAAATAGCAGTGCGATAGGACTCCCAGCCCCGCGCTCCGCGTGGTATCTGCGCGACACCCAACGATGTTCCACGAGAACCGCTGTCTAAAAGAAAAGCCTTAGAGCGGCTCGGGCCCCGATCCCCACAGCCACGAAGCGCAGCTCCTCGCGGGGCCGCGCACCGCCGGGCCCNCGGCGCACAAAGACCCCGTTGTGCCCGCACCGCGCCGAGGGGAGGTGGCCATTTTCTGGCGCTCCGCGCGGGGACCGCTGCGCTTTGTCCTTCGGGGTCCCGGGGACGGCCTTTTGTTCGGAGCCGGAGGGGTTTGTCTTTTTATTCCGTCATTTTTCCGTTCTCCCTTGGGCGGCGTGGGAAACGCGCTCGTTCGGGCGCTCCGTGTAAATGCCATTGTTCGCGGGTCGGCCCCGCGCGGGGAGAAGCGCGGAGCCCTTTGTGCGCGGCGCCGCGGGGATGGGAGCGGCACGGACCACGCGTGTCCGCGGGGCGGTGCGGGGCCGCGCGCCCTCGGCCGCTCGCTGCGTTTTCCTGGCTGAGGGCTGCGGGAATGAATTGCGCACGGGGTCCTCCCGGCGTTTCCCTTTCCCCGCGGGGCTCTCCTCGCCGAGGCTCCGCTGGAATACTTTGCGTGTTGAGTCATCGTCGGCTCTGGGTTGGAATGAGGCGGTCCGCTGCTCTGCCTGGGGTTCGGTGTGTTCATGCTCGCTTTGCGTCGGCCGACGTAGCGATCCTCCTGGCCTCGGATGGAGGAGCAACCGTTGTGCTTAATTGCGCGTTCTTCTGAGGATGAATGGCGTTGCAGAGCTGCCAGCGGTGTGCGTGCTATTGCAAAACCTCCCTTGCTTTCGCAGCTCACCTGCTGGGAGAGGTTACTGTGTGCTCAGGTCGGGTTCCCCATCGGAAGAGAAAGAGAGAATGTACCGACAGGCGGCTTACCCCGTGATTTGGGTGCTAAGGGTGTTTGGCTTGACCTTGCTGCTCTCTGAGCAGCTGCAGATAGGGCAACAAAGTCCATGAGCCCTGGACGTGGTGGTGTTGCTGACTGAGGGTGCGGTGGCCTCCTTCTTGCATAGATGCAGTTATAGAAAATGAGCGTGCAGGAGCTCCTATCAGCAGCTTTTCATTCACCTTCAAATAATCTGTGAAGCTGCTGGAAGATCCAGCATCAGTACTCAACTCGCTGCGTCTTGTGCCTTGAGGTGAACTGAGAGCTAGATGGTTTTTCTTTGAGCGTGGTAATGCTGTTTGTTCCCAGTTGGCAACAGAAGCAGGCTGTGAAGTCTTGGAGCTTTAGGGTGGCTGAGTTTGAAGGCTCACTGGAGCTTCTGAAGTTCTTGTCGGTAGTTGAAAGTCAACTATTGGTGAAAGTAAATGGCCTAGTGTCACTCATTCTGCTCTTTACTGTAGCTAGCTGTGTGTTGAATGTTAGTTATACATAATAACTGGTGGAAGTTGTGCTTACTGGCAAGCTTACCTTAAAATCACTTTTTTTTTAATCCACAGAAGTTACATGCTTTCTTATGGTTCTCACCGTTGTTGCAGTATCTCTGTAGCTGATGTACAACTAGACTTACTTAGTTTGTGTTCCTTTTCCTGGAGCGGGTCTGGGATTATATGTGACAGATCACTGACTTCTGTACAGTGGTTTAATTATTCAGAGGCCACTGCAGATAGGGGCTCCCAGCTGTACAGCAGCTTCATGCTATGGAAGGCCTTCATGGTGTATCATCACCCAGGGGAAGGTAGAGGTGTTGGTGACAGACATTTAATTGGTGAGAGTTCAATGTGTAACATGCTTCTTGCTTTTTTCCTTTGCAATTTACAGGCCTACTGATAGTGGACACCTTCACTTCCCACAATGTCACAGAGATCTGGGCAGGAAGATCCCGAGAGATACCTCTTTGTGGACAGGGCTGTCATCTACAACCCTGCCACTCAGGCTGATTGGACTGCTAAGAAGTTGGTGTGGATTCCTTCAGAGCGCCATGGTTTTGAGGCAGCCAGCATCAAGGAGGAGAAAGGGGATGAGGTGTTGGTTGAACTGGCGGAGAATGGAAAGAAAGCACTAGTCAATAAAGATGACATTCAGAAGATGAATCCCCCCAAGTTCTCAAAGGTGGAAGACATGGCAGAATTAACCTGTTTAAATGAAGCCTCTGTATTGCATAATTTGAAGGATCGGTATTACTCTGGGCTCATCTATGTAAGTACTAATTACTGGATTCATTACTGTTGCTAATTCAGCTCAAGTTTATCTGATTGCCGTTGCTTTACTTATTTGAAATGGAGGAAGTGGGTCTTGGCTCTGATTTTTTGGTAATGTCAATGCTTTGTGTCCTTGCATTCAGATTAGCCTGGTGTCTTTTTCCGTGCTGTGTGCAGGTCAGGGACTCTGTTGTCATAAAACAAATAATAAAAATTTCTCCCATGGAAATAATTCTGCGAGCATCTTTCAAAAATAGAATGCTAAATGGCAACTGTGGGTGCTTAGCTCATGTGGCTCATTAGAGCTCTTGCCTCAGACGTGCTTAACTGATACAGTGAATGGTATCAAATGGCTTGTTTGAACGGAGAGATTACAAAACCTAACTTTGCTGAATAACTGCTCTTTAATTGCTCATATGAATAAACATGTATCTTGTTTTAACTTGCTGTGTATTAAAAATGGTAATAAGAGGCGAATTAAAAGCTGGAAAGTGCTAGGAATGCAAAATGTCTAATATCAACTTAGTGGGCTGGGAAAGAAAAGTGTTCAAGTGCTTAACATGAATAAGATAAAGCTTTCTTTTTCAGCAGTTTCGGAGCACTAATTGAAAGATCTGGTGTATTGCCATCTTTCTTTTGAGTCAGAAATCACAGTGCCATTGGTGCAGTTTTCTCCTTGAACCAACATTGCACGGTGTCAGTTCAGAGTAGCTCCTTGTCTTGTGCTGGGCTGATTGCACAGTGCCTCGTAGCTCTTGGTGATACTGAAACTCAACAACAGGCCTTCTATCTCAAGTGGCTGGAACATCTGCTTAAATCCTTGGCTCATTTTAATAAACGCTTGTTCTGAAGCTTAAATCCATTTTGATTTAGTTCTGCTACTTAGTTGGCTCACTTCTCCTGTCCCTCTAGGTATCAGTGGATCCCTGGGAAAATTCGAGTTTAACAAAGCTCTTTGTACCTGTGTTAGCTTTCTGTGTGGACTTTTACTTTTTGCTGTTCCAAGGCCTTCCACCAGGAAACTTAGAGCTGAGCTCAGCAAAAAAATGCTTCTGGAATGCTTTGTTTAAGCTTCTAAGTAAACGGAATGGATAATTAGTAAGTACTGGATTGTAAATTGGAAGTAAAGGACTTGATAAGTCAAATATTGTGTATCAGTCCTAGTGCTAGTTATGGAAGTCATTGCATCCTCTTTATGTATATTTCATTATAATGAGGGCTAGAAGTGCAGACTTTAGATTGGTGCTTGCTTGGACATTTAAGGACTTCATACAGTAAATGTAACCACAGATGCTTTTGGAGGATGGTGCTGAAAACCTGTCACTCTGTCCTATGGACAGATGTGCTACTGTGTTACTCGAGACGAATGACACAGTAAAACCCTCTCTGTTTTGGGGCCAGCTTATCACAGACTGGAGTTTGATAGCTTACCTCTATTTCTCCCTCTCTCCTGCTTCCCAAAAAGGTGCTTTCTGTTTTCATGCTTGAACTGTGGAGGTGCAGGCTCTGGAACTTGGTTCCTTGGCACTGAGGGACTGCTGTCACATAGGAGGATTACTGCATCCGTATGTTAGTGGTGAGCTCCCCCGCCCCCGAGCTGGAAGTTGGTTGGGATCAAGAAGCTAATGGATTTGTTGGCCTTAACTGGAGGTCTGAGCCACAGCTACATTACTGGAGGATGCTGCTTTTACCAAGAATAGCATGTATCTATGCAGCTGGAATAATGGCTTATTTGAAGTTAAAACTCTGCTTACTTTGGGGGGGGGGGGGGGGGNTGGGGGGGGGGGGGGAGTGGAACCAGACTTGTGAGTCCTGTTGGAGGCTGAATACTGGCAAAGAAAATAGGCCATGGAAATTTCAACAGGAGCTTGAGCTGATGGGATTTTTAGTGCAGTTCTGGCCTTTCTGAAGGATCCCTGTGTTTCCTCAGCCTTGTACCTGCATTGCTGCTGCTGACTGCGTGCCCAGGAGCCATTCCTATTGCCTGATCACCTGCTGATGTGCATCTGCTGTGGACAGCCAGAGTTAAGAGCTGATGAAGTGAATTATATGAAACTGGCCTTGGCAAGAGTCAGTTAAAGGCATGTTTGGATTCCCAGGTGCTTTGATGATAACCAAACTGATGTTCATTTTGGAGCTGATCTTGAACAGTTAAGATAGTGATGGTGAATCTGATGTGGTTTCTATTAATTCCTAACCTGTAACATACAGTGTTGCCTTTCTAGAAAGAAAGTGAGACTGTCCACTGAAGTAGGATCCTTTCCTTTCAGTTCCTAGAAAGGAATCGAGCAAACTGGGAAATCTGGTTGGCAAGTCTAGTCATCTATCTCTTACCTCTTCAGAAGGAAACTAGTGGAGGAGAGGGGAGAGTTGACTAAATCCAGCTGGTGCCAAGTTGTATGCACCAGCTGAGCACTGGTGCTTGTCTCATTGGGAAGAGTTGCATGCAATGTCTAAGGAGGGTTGGTGGGGAGTGCTGGAACTTGTAGCATCTCTGCTATCTGTCCAGTGGCATGATCTCAGCCTCTGGGTTGTGTTATTTCTGTGCTGTGGAGGATGAACATGAATGGAGAACTGGGGACTGGTGGCTTGTGAAAGCGTGTTGTCCGTAGTTGGTCCTGTTTTGATTTCTGGACTCTTCTTGAAGATACAGAAGACAAAAGGTAGCAGGAGTTGTACAGGATCTGCTGGGAAGTGTGGTTGGAATGTAGGCTTCAGTGAGCCTGGTGTTGTGGGGAAGACAAAAGAATTTCATTTCTGCCTCAATTTTTAAAATCACCTGTTTTGCTCCTTGCTGTAAGGTTTATTTTCAGAGTAGTTGAAGAATGTTAAAATACCTTTCCTAGAGAAAAGGTATTATTTTTACAAATTATTCTGAAGTATACTATATTCACACCAAAAATGGGGCAAACCTGTCATTATGGCTTCTTGCACACGGGCTTTTCTCCTTAGCCCACTGACAGTTACGCATGATCCCACGCAGTGTGGATTCCCCCAGATGATCTGTGCTTGTGCTGATTTTATGAAGGTGTAACCCTTTCCCACACTTCTTTTTCCCTCATTTCTTCCATGTTTGGTGAAGTTTTGGCTTCTTTTTGGGTATAGCAGTTGATTTCCTTTCCCCCCCCACCTCCCTTCTTTTTTCCCCTTCAAAATCTTATACTTCTCTAGGGATATCCACATTTCTTCTGGTAGGGGTGTATCATGTGGGATCACTGATACTCTGGAGTGGCCAACCATATCCCTAGGCTCAGTCTGTTATTAGTAGTGTCCTTCTTTGCTGTAGATCAAGAGCTGGAGGCAGTTGGTTGTAAGGGTAGCCAGGGGAATGCCCAAGGGCTGAGCAGTTGTTTGGAATGTTTGGATCAATAGGACTTTGCTCAGACTGGTTATGTGCCAGTTGTTCAGCGTCCCTGTGCCTGATGAACTGTGTTCTCAGTGCCTCCTGAGGATGTTGTTGTAAGGGAGGAGTCTACTTTTGGTTGCAAGCGTGAGTGATGGACCAACTTTATGTTTACAGGACCTGTGTATAAAATGCTACTGCAAGGGCTTCTAGCTACCACCTCTAAGTCATGGCAGGTAGATATGATTTCAGGCTGAGGGGAAGTATTTACTTCAAATGATGAAATAGAGGCATCCACTGGGAAGAATCACTTGAAAGGATCTCTCAGCCTTGGATGCTGTGGAGTTCTCCGGGCCTCTGTTGCTTCCATGCTTTGTGGCAAACGGCAGGTTACTTTCCTTGCCTCTTCATGAGGTTCTGGGTTCTCTGAGCCAGCGTCCGACCTCCCCACAGACAGCATGGTGTTTGAACATAGGCGTTCTCTTTGCTTATTGGCCTGCTGTGTTGTGAGGTGGGGAGGTTCAGGAGCTATGCCGCTCGTGACTCAGACAGCTGTGGTGTCAGCTTGCTGCTGCGGAGCAGGGGTTGAAGCCATGGCGTTGGCTGCCAGGGCTGTAGCTGTCACCTTTTGTTGTATCCCTGGGACAAAGCAGATATTTGAAATGGGCATCTGGTTTGATGGGGAGGGATGGGGCTGCCAGGGGAGATCACCAAGAAGGCAGAAATTAGTCTGAAAGCAAAAGGTAAGAAGAGATGGTGTGCTTGATATTGTGCAGGGGGAATTGCAGAGCTGCTTTGATGGAGTGCTTCGAATAATATTCCAGTGGAGTTTCTGGGGTAGGAGGAAGCATTTTCTCCCTCTTCATTTGCGTGCTCCATTATCAACAATGCATTAAAGATCACTGTTCAGGAAGGTTATATATAGATCATATGCAGTCATGTCAGTACGCTCAAAATTGGGTTTCTGTGCAGAACTTACCATCCCATGTGACTCATGGCTTACGTGAAGAGAACTGTTGGCGTATATATGTGTGGTGGTTTTTTTTTTTTTACTCTTCTGTCTGCACATAGGAGAAAAAGAGCTTCTGGAGGTGGTCATCATGCTGCTGAGAGTCCTTTCATTTCAATTTGTTTTTCCTGAATTCCGACTGAAGTGAATTTCAAAGTGTGCAGTGCCACTTCAAGAACTGTGAAAGCCAGAGGTCAGGACTGTTCCTGGTTGTTTGAGGTGTTACAGTGCTTTAGGAGACTGTGTTCTCGGTGCAACTTTTGCAGTATCCTGAATTGTTAAGTCACTCAGAAGCATTGCAGTAAGTGAAAATGCAGCTGACTGCAGAGATCAGGACTGTAAATGCCTCAATTCTGCTGGATGGAAGGAGGGTTTGCAGTATTGCAGCCCTGGCAGGAATTGGAAGGAACAAGCTAATGACTGTACTACTCCTAAGATAGGACTGATGAAATTTTCCAGCAAATTGAAGCTCTGCTTTTGTCTCCATACTTCTTTTTGATGGGGAATAGAAGGGAAAAAGATCCTCATGCCCAACTTGCTAATATGTGTTTTGTTAAAGCAAATGGACTCCATCTAAATGAACAAGTGAGCTTATGGATCCTGCACAAGTCTGACACTTCTGACTGCCGTTCCAGGAAAGAAGAAAGCTGGGTGTCACATCTGAGCTGTATCTGACTGATAAACGTGGACTAATATCGGAGAAGTTCCTGGAGAGCTGGCTAGCTGTCTGCTCAGTGGCTCTATAGAAGTGGTGGTGTTAGATGAACTGAAGGGAGGTACTGCAGGCCCTGAAGAATCTGGTTTGTGCAGAGGTTCCCATTCCTGTGCCTTCTGGGATGGAATGAAGGAACTGCCTGTTTAGACATTGTTTCAGCAGCTTGTCATTAAGGCAGAGCATCAGTATCTTTTGGGGCTTATAAAAAAAACAGTTTCAAAATACGTTTCTCTATGCGTTCTGCTCTATTCCCTGCTCTCCTGGTGGCAGGGGTCATTGCCCACAGTTGATAGTGTGGCTTACTGATACTCCAGAAGTCATGGCAATAACTGCTTCCTGACCTGGTTTATTCGAAAGGAATGAAGCAAGTGTCTGAGTAATGCTGTTAGTTTTGTGTCAGCACAGCTCTGCTGTTCCTGTGCAAGAACAGAATGGTGCTGAGGCAGCCTTGAGGAAGGGGTTACGTTCAACTCTGGAGTCTTTGGAGCTCCGAATTTGGATCATTTTCACCACCCACCACTCTGTTTCCTTTTAGCAAAGGCTTTTCCAAAATGTCTGGAAGCTGTGTGACTCCCAGGGCTTCTGGAACTTTCCTGCTAATTATTGCTCTCTGCATATGCTGCTTTTTTCTACCAGCAAAGAAAACGTGCTCACTATTGTGTGGTTACAAACACTTCAGCAGATATTTTTTATAAGTACAGGTATTACCTCCATAATTGGTCTGCAGCCCTGTGCTGCTTCAGTGTTTTGTTTTTATTCCCCTGTACTGTTTTAATGGAGGCAGAAGAGGGGGAAGAATGACAAATGAGCTGCAGTCCCCAGCTCCAGAGCCTGCTGTGGATGGCGGGTCTCAAGCTGTCTGTAACCTGTTTCTTCTTATGCTGCTGTTCCTGTGAGGCCAGAGCATAACTTGGAGCAGTTAGTGTAATTATATAAGCTGCTGTGTTCTAATTGTTTCAATTTTGGTGCTGGTCCAGTTGGGGGAACTTCAGATCACTTGGTTAAAGACTGATAGAAGCTGCAGGAATCTTCAGTCTGTACCTTCGCTTCGTCTTCCCAGCATGAACCAGTTGTGTGGGTTCTGGTATTTGATAACGTGCAGTGGTGCTTGGGTTCAAGTTGTGAGTACTGCTTTGAGCTCAGAAGTTGTTTTTAGATTAATTCTGGTTTGTAGGAGACTCATTAATGCGATCAATTTGAGAGAGTTTTATGTGGCTTTATACTTTGCTAGAAAAATCTAAGACTTTCTGGGAGGTGTATTAAAACCTTTTGTCCCTAAGCAAGAAGAGGTGTGAAGTCTCTTTTTGTTTTGGTCAGATGTTCTCTATTCTAATTAGCAATGGTAGCATAGCAGCCTACAAAGGAGCAGTAGTTGGTGTATGGACTCATAACACATAAGCCTTTCTTCAGCAGTGTGATCATATATGGGGCAGCCCTCTGAGCCCTGTGTGTGCAGCAGCATGGCAGGCTGCCTGATGTGGGCCCTCTGTGGGCAGCCAGGCTCTGCTGTATGGCCCTGCAGAGTCTGCTCAGGGGATATTATGGCACTGGCCTGCTGTGAGCTGGGATCATGTTTTCCCTTGTCAGGATCAGCATGGCCGGGGCAGTCACACTGTGCTCAGTGACACTGCTGTCAGTCTGAGCAGGGAGCTCTGAGCAGGACATAACCCGTGCTTCCAAATTATGTTGTTTATTCTTTTTTTTTTTAAACGGGCTGAGACCTGTAAATGTGAGTGTGTAGTGGTAGTGAACTCCCTGTTTGCAGTGCTGGCTGTAGAGGGCAACTTGTAGACAGTGCTCTTCAGCAGTTTGAGTGGTGTTTTTGCTTTAATAGCTGTGTATGCGTTCCCTTTATCATCCCTTTAGCTGCTGGGGTAGCAGCCAGGGCTGCTGTGCCTGTCTAGCCCGGATTCTGTTGGGCTGTGGCTCCTGCTGCCCCACTCTCTCACCATTGCTGGTGTCTCTGACCTCTACTTGCTGGATGCCAGCAGGACTGAATTACTTTAGCTAGCAGTTTGTGCAGATGTCTGGGTCAATTCATGTTCCAGAGTGCCAACTGCTCTGGCTGGGGGTGATGATGTACCTGATGCTGGCTGGATTGCAGCTGTGCCTGGTAGAGGATGTGATGTGTTCCTTTCCAGGCCACAGCTTCTGGCTTCCTCCCTGCAGAGGCTGAGGAGCTATATCCCCTTCTGTGCAGTGTGACTGTCAGGTTGCTTCACTGAGTAGGGGAGGAAGGCTGTATGTGAGAAACACACCAAGCTCTGAGGCCTAAGTAGGATTTGGAGAGTGGAGGACAGCAGCTATGCTGCGTAAGGAGCTAAAAGTGGACAAGGGAACCATGATGTGGTGTGGCAGCTTTCCCAACTGGAGGATGGGCCCTACCTTAACTAACATGGGTTGCAGGTCTTGTTTTCTAGGCAAGACACCAGTGGATTATGATGCGATTAACAGTAGGGGATGCCTGGATGCTTATTTCAGTATAATTATTTCTGTAGTAGTAGAGTATGTCTATCACTTTCTGTACTTGAAGAACTGCAGATAAGTATTGAGTCTGGATGCTGTAGTGAGGCAAACTGTTCCATTTCTCCCATTAGAGAACTGACTTGCATCTTGGTGTGCTCTGAAACCACTCATTACAGAGGTGGTCTTTTGATATTGCAGCAGGAGGACCAACCTAGCCATCATAACTGCATTTTCCTTGATGGAAGAGCTGCAAAGCTGGACTATGGAACTGGGTAGCTCTACAAGGGTTTTGATGCTATTGCCACCATACATGGTGAAGTTTTGATGTGGCTTTAAGGAAAGACAGCGCATGGGAGCCTTTCCTGATCTGAAGCGCGGGTGTTTCAGTGGGAGTGCTCCTGAAGTCTACAAGTTGAAACTTAGTTCTTTTGTATCTGAAGAGTTAAGCTCAGAGGAGAAGTAACACTTTCTCTTACCTGTGTGGCACTGGTAAGCTGCACTCGAAGAACATAAATGATGATGTATGATGCCTGACAGTTATGTATGTTTTTTTTTCTCTCTTTCTCAGGTCACTTACTGCTAGGAATTTACTGTAGCTTTCTGATAGGTCTCTGCAAGCAAGCTGAGTGCTGCAGCCTGGGGTAGCATACCAAAATCTAAATTACTACTTGTTGTATTACTGGATTAAAGCTTGTAAGCATCTGGAAATACTCAAGCACCACAATTAGTGTCCTGATGGAGAGTTTGTATATAGCACTGTCAGAGCACTGCTTTACTATTTGTCTCTGGAGCCTTGCCTGGAGACCATGCATTCCAGCAGACAGTGTTGCTGATGCTTGATATTGCCTGTGTCCTGTTCCTTTGCGAAGCAGAAATGCGTGATGAGCGGCTAGCTAGTTTGCAGCTGATCACACAATCCTAGGGTGATTAAGCATCTGAACTTCAGCTTTTCAATATATGTACCTAACCATGTAAGCTGTAACTTGCTGAAGTCTGATCCCTCATCCAGACTGGACACTTGCTGTAGCTCTGAATTGCTTGATTCTAACTGATTCATGTCTCCTGGCGGAGTTTGGGCCCTGGGAAGCAGAGGAAGCACAGGGTACCACTCTGCCCTACCTGGATCTGAAAGCTTTGGGCACCTGCAGCAGCTGCCTGGTGGTAATCATTGAACAGGGTGTCCATTTGTAAGGCAGGTGTAAATATATTTTTTTCTATGGCTGGTCACAAAGAACTTTTTAAAAACATTTAAAATGATCTCAACCTATTCACCTTGCCTTCAGTTTCCACGTGAAAACACATACCTCCTCCTTTGGGGGATCTTGGTCCCATCTTTCCTTGAATAAATGAAGTCTGTTTTGAAATATGTGTGGCTTCAACTTCTACAGGGAAAAAGGGCAGGAGGGTGAACTGAGAGGCAGGTATGCAGGGCATCAAGATGCTGGGGTTTATGGTTCTGCATGTGGAAGAGCTCTCTTATGGTGGAGGTTTAGTAGTCAGTGATACAGATTTATCCTCTGAATAAAAGAACCCCAGTACTGGTGAAAGTAGCAAATAGTTCATTTGCTTATTGGGGTCATTCCGGATTCTCTGATCCTTGCAATTACTGCACTGGGAAGTGGTCTGGAGAGACTTCCAGGTTAAGTGTCATCGGTAGAGCTCAGAAATTTAAGGCTTTTTTTATAAGACATTAGTGCATACAGCTGCACCCTTGGTAAGGTGCCTCCCAGTGAGGTGAACCCAGGTCTGTGAAGCTGGGAGGTAGCAAGCTGAGCAGGGCCACAAGTGGTGCTGGGTGAAAGCATCTGGAATCACCCCATATGAAGGAGCTCCACTGGATTGTGCCTAACTAAGTGTTCATGTGGCTGTAGTGATCTGAGGAGTTGACCTGGCTGTAGTAATTCTTATGACCAGATCTCATCTGCAGTCAGCAGTAAGCTAGTCTTCATCGTCCAAAGTGACCACAGTAGAGAAATCCAGTGCAGCTTTTGCTTGACTTGAAGCTGGTGGTTGCAGGATGGATGAATAAATGCATTCCTCGCTTCTCGTTATCATTGCTTGAATGCTGGAACAATAAGCAGACATATGGTAGTCTTTTGATGTCTTCATCTTGTTGGTACCACTTATAGATGAATGCGGGTGACTTCATTAGGCTCCTTGGTCAGCTGAACCATGCTATTAAAATAACTGTCCTGCCTTCCTCTCCATTATGGCCTCAATAGAGGCCATGAAAGCATTTGGTCAGGGAGCTCTTTCTATTACTAATAAATTCTTTTTGAGATTTATCTTCTAAGAGGAATTGCCTGCTCGTTAAGTTACTGCCAGGGCACCAGTGCAGCTGGGAGTGACAGTGATAGGGCTGGAAGGGAGGCCAGAGAGGCTGCCCTCTTGCCAAAGTCCCTATGCTTATGTTGAGTTAATAAGTTCTTTGTGCTTCGGTCAACTGACCTGATAACATCTGTTTCCTTTCTTGAGAAATACATACATTATTACCAAAGATGTTTGGCTAGGTAAGGCACTGCAGTTCTTATCATTCAGCACATCAGAACAAAGCAGAGATTCCTTTCCAGTAAGGACATCTGATGTAACACCAAGTTCTTTTCCTTTACTGATAGCTCCTGGCTTGACTCAGACATTGCCTTCTGCTTGTACTTCCATGATCCTTTGTATGTGCAGACAGAACAAAGTTCCTCTTCTCTCAAATAAAAAAGATTTTTAAATTAAGAAATGGTGTAAGATTCTTGCATCACCTGCTTAACACTATGTAGACTCCCAGCAGCTGTCAGTGCTGTCTGATAGCTATAGCTTTTCCTCTCTTCTAACAGGCTGCAGAGGCAAGGCAGTGTTCCTGACTCAGAAGGATGCTTGCTGCTGCTTCTGTCAGCAGACGGCTGGTCTCTCATACTTATGTTCCCATGGTACTGAAGGTGCTAGTGGTGTTAACGGCTAAAATCTGCTTCTAAAACTTGGTATAAATTAAAATCTCTCCAGTAATCTTCATTTCATAAGAAAACATCATTTGGGTTGGATTTAGAAAGTGTAGGAACCATTCTAAAGCCTTGGATGCCATGGTTCATGGAGGTGTGGCTTTATTTTTTCTGGCTGTGTACAAAGTTGTCCTTCTGTTACCTTGCCTTTGATACTCAGTAAAGCACTTGCAACCAGTCCATGTTTGCCTGTCCTCCTAACTGACCAGAGGAAGGCTTGATGTTCTTCCATTGCTATATATAAATGTGTAACTGCTGATATTTATACGCATCACTTATGTATGATCTCTTCTGTAGAGTGGAGGTCAAACTATTCTAGAACAATCTTTGATACTTTAATTCATATGGAAATGTGGACTTCTATGTATCACTTGTGATGTACACTGATTTTTAATTGAAAAAAGTGATATCTCAGTGGAAAAACTCAAAGAGCAGTGTGAAAGTTGTACTTGAATTTCTTGATGTTACAGCAGTTCTGATGGTTTCTGATCAGCATCAGCTGTAAAAGCAGGTGATTGAATGCTGTCTGTGGTGCCTGCTGCCGGGCTGCCCAGTGCTCGGGATGGCAGGAGCAGCCTCTCCAGGAGGGGATGGTTTTGAGCTTCAGAGAGTCTGAAGAAGAAAGGCAGGGCACTGTAGGAAAACAGTAGGACAGCAAAAATAGTGGTTGGAAATAATAGGCTTTTTCCTTATCCAAGTTATATAATAGAATAATGATATATTAACCTAAATAACTAAAGTTTGCTACTTGCACAAAGTCTCTGCTCTCTGTTCTTATCAACCACTGGCAGTCCCAGCTCAATTATGTATGAAGAATGTGATGTCCTCTTTCTGCTTCTTTCGAGTATGGTCTTATGGAAATGGTATTTCAGTACAATGTATATTTCTGCACCAGTGTAATAACTCCAACAGTATTTAGTAGTTGATTCATTTTTCTTGTGTTGTGTGATACATCCAATCACTCTCCTCTATTGTAAGCTCTTAGTTTGTTTTCTCCTTTAATTGAACAGTTCTTAGAGGATGATTCTAGGATAAATCAATATTCCAGTTCCTCCAAACGAAAAAAAATGAAAATACTTTGAGCATGCATGCTACTGAAGGAGTGAAGCACCAAAAGGTGTCCTTTAATTCTTTAACTTTACAAGTAGAAAAGACTTAAATGTGTGGGAAAGAGACCAGATGTTCCATTTTTATATTTATTTGCGTTTATTATCTTTGTTACTTTTAATGCAGGTAATTAAAGTGTCTTTTAATAGAACTAGAAACCAACAGTCAGAGTATAGCATGTACTTCAAGTTCTTCAACAAAAAGTACCTTAATTTTCATCTAAGACAAATATGTCCTGTGAAAAATGTTTTGCTCCTTATGGTTCTCATTCAATACTATGTTTACTAACAGGAGTTTTGTTTTGTTTTTTTCTTAGACCTATTCAGGACTGTTCTGCGTAGTTATAAACCCTTACAAGAACCTCCCAATTTACTCAGAAAACATCATTGAGATGTACCGAGGGAAGAAGCGCCACGAAATGCCACCACACATTTATGCCATATCTGAGTCTGCATACAGATGCATGCTGCAAGGTAAGGATGTTAGTGTTACTTACAGTTGTTCTGTGAATTTCAGCTCTTTAATGCACCTGAAACTCTGGAGATTTGGAAGTTTTGTTTTCCAGCTGTGTTGTGGTTTCTAACACAATCACTATTTCCTCTTGTACTCAGACAAAAGAATGCTCTCTTACCTGGAGCCTTAAATGTGTAGACAGAAGTAACTTGGAGCTTGACCCCTTGGTGGTGTGTTTTTCTGCCTTACTGCAGCACAGAGGCAAACGGATGCCAATGGGAAGTGTGCTGTGCCAGCTGGGGGCACTGGAAGTTGTAATGGAAATACTTTCTTTTAAAAGAAGAAGAGATAAGATTGATGTCATATGTTGTAAATGCCCTGGCTTTGAACAAAGTAAGAATGAGAAAGCTTTCCCTTTTCAGTTGCACTAAGGTGTAACGGCTTGTTTCCATTCTCCTGTTAAAATGGTGGCAGTGAAAACACAGATACTTAACCTTGAAGATTTTTTTTTCTCCAAACTGGTGTGGGTTGTGCCTATAGTGCAGTGGAGTAACTTTATGGTGGGTAGTTCTTTGCATGTTGGAAAATGAGAGTCTGGCACATAAAGATATTGGAAGAAGCACAAGCATTAAACAACTGATTTTTCTGACAGTGCTGAACAATACTGTCAGTGTTGGTTCATGGCTTGTATGTAGCAAAGAGAGTGGCCTGAAAAATATCCTTTGTTCTGCTGTATGTGTTAGGTTCATGCTGGGAGTGGGCTAGAAGCCATTTGACCTTGTGCATGCGAACTTAGGGAACTGCTCCTGCTACCAGGTTAACAAACCTGTAAAAAACCACTTAAATCTAAATCTGGAAAGAAAGACATTTCCTGTCTTTGAATAAAGTGTTTGGTTTTTCTTTTCAGTTGTACCTGTCTCTGTAGTGCTGCTTAGTAGTAAGATATAATTTTTATTTTGCTGAGTTGCTGAGTGCTCATACATCCTAGGAATAAATACACTATCACCACTGAGAAGTGGGCTGTTGGGAATGGGTAGGCAACTGAAAAGCAGCAAACTGAGACAACCTGGAGTTATCATACACTTCAGTATTTTTGGTTATGTTTTATATTGCCTTGAAAAGAAGCTGCAGCCTCTTGAGCATAATGTAATCCTCTAACAACCTGGATCCAAGGACCCCTAATAGTACACCTACATGTAAGACTAGCACAGACTTTAGTGTTGCCTTTCAGAGTTTATCTGTAGAGATCTCCAATGACTTGTGGATAAGGCTTCCTGCTTTAGAAGCATGATGTCTTTTGAAATTGCAAATTCTTGAGACAAAAGTCATTTAATACAGCATAAGCCAGTGTCAGTAGTTCTTAGGCCTCAGATGCTCTCTGTGTATCTGTTCATAATAGCACACCAGTACCAGTTTGTATTTCTGCAGTTCTTGCTGCGTGTACAAATTTTGTACTGGATTTGGAAGCTGAAAGCTTTCATGTAATGGTATGTGTTTAGTTACAGTCTTGCTTTCTTCTCATACTGGCATATCTCTGTTCATGTCTTTCTGTGCCTGCCTGCTTTTTGATTTTGATAGTGTGAATTCTTCTCACTTAAAAGAATGAGGGCGTAGATTAGAATAAAAATAGCTGGGAGCTGTGCAACAGGATCAGTTTATTACAGAATAATTTCTTCAAGGTTAACTAAATCTGTGTTTCTGGTATCCTCCACCTCTATGGAACTGTTTCCTGTTTATTTTAGCAAGTGATTGCAATTAGGCAGTGAACTTTGACTGTCTTCACAATTGCTTTGCTAAGGGTAAGTAAATGCTCAGTAATAGGTATTGGCAGTTATACAGTAGGCAAATACTTTATTTAGCAAACTGTTCTTGCTAATTGGGTTAGATCAGAAGAAGAGACCTCCAGAGGAAGGAAAAAAGCAGCACTGCTTCTGATTTTGCAGTGTCCTCAGTGAATTGTTTGCTGACATTGCTCTGCTTTAGGAGAAAGGTGGAGTGCAGAGTTCTGGAGATATTTGCCTCAAGTATGAGACATGACTATTTATATTGGTGATTTGCCTGGCTTCTCGTATTCTTGTGAAGCAGTGGATGGGCTGTGATGAGAATGCCTGGTGAGCATTTGTCTGAAGTGGGATAAGTGGCAGGGAGGGGTGGCAGTAATGCTGCTCCGTGTTGGGCCTTGGCTTGCAGAGCCTCTAGATAGGACCTGCTGTAAACAAAGCAGCACTTAGGGAGCTAAGTTTAAGTGGATTAATAACTTTAGCTGTTACAATTGCAATTTATGTAGTTATTCAGAGTATCAACTAATACCCTAACAGTAGGTGGCTGTAACAATATTCAGCTTACTTTTTGGTTTCTGGTTTGCAGCACAAGATCAAGTACAGGATGTGCCTGTTGTTTGGTGGGGACAATTAGGTTTTCCTTCATAGCTGAGGAGTTAATACAATTCACAGTTTCCTTAATCTAACTATTCTTTATATTTTGCTAGACTTTGTCATACACTTCTTGAACAGAGAATTTGTGCTGGAGATTTTTGGCCATTAGGAGTAGGTCTCTAACCAAGAGCTAACTGTCTTCATTGCAGCACTTCCGATTGAGTCGTCCGGTCTCCACTTAGACATCCTTGTTTAAACCCAGTCCTTGACAAAGGTGCTTTTTCTGAGGAGTTACTAACATGGCTATAAAACTGTTTCTGCAGTTCCCATCACTGTTTGTGCATGTAATTGCCTTGGGAGGTGTAGATAGGATGGTAAAGGGAGAGTGAACTGGGAGTAGAGAGTTGTAGTTCCAGTACTGCTGCAAGTAATTGTTTTGCTACTTGTAGCATCACTAGTTTCTTTTGATATAGATGACTACTCTCTCCAGTATTTGACTTCTGGAATTTAATTATTAGGATTTGAAACTGAGATTGAAGCCATAGGAATGCTGTTTCCTTGGATAATATGGCCATAACCTTAGAGGAATACCTAAACCATTAATTTAGGTCAATGAAATTGGGTTGGCTGTATTTTCCTGGCCTGCTCAGTGGTATTTTGTTCAGTGTAATCATGTTTACTTTTCCAGTAATCATAGCTACTGTTTTTCCAGGTGTTGGTGAAACGTGTTTATGCTGATCACCAGGACACCTGGGCCTGAGCTGTGTCAGAACAACCAGATTTCTTACAATACAGTTTTTCTATGCTGGTAGTAAAGGGCAGCAAGTAAACTGCTGCTCAGTATTATAGTGCTTTCACACCTTTAATTCAGAGCTCAAATGATTAGAGATCAGCTTCATGTTTCTGCTGAGCTATGTTTGAGCCTTAATATCATCTTAAGCAAAATAAAGATCGTTGATTTAGGTTGTGAATGCAAAAGGGTTTTTTTGATCAACAGAAACAGAACTGATGCGTGTACATCTGAATAGGTGAGCATCTGATCTGAATAGGTGCTCACTGGCTTAGGTGTTGCTGAAGTGCTCCATTTTGTTGAGCTAATGATATACATCGATCGTTGCACTGTGCAGCACTCTTACAGAAAGGCAGTATAGGAGAGTGCTGCAAACTGCAGCCATCAAGCTGCTGCACTGTGCTCATCCCTGGGAAGAATTTCCTGTTTGGGAGAGCCGTCATCGCAGGTCAGCTCTCATCTTGCCCTCCAGTGGGAAGCAGAATGGGCTGGGATTCATTTCGGTATTTGTTAATCGAGGAGGACTAGGGGGAGGGAGGGGAAAGAGCAGGGGAAGGAGAATATGCTCAGAAAGCCCAGTTTCTCATTCCTGAGAGCAAATAGTAATCTGCAGAGGGATGTATTGAATTTAGTGTAAGCTATCACAAGAAAGGAGAAAGTGGAAAATCATCTTCAGGGTTGTGTTGCAGATGGTCAGTTCAGTGCTGGTGCAGCTCTGCTGTGCTGAGGATTTGAGGCAAGCTTTGTGAGGAAAAGCAAACCTCAGTGATTGCTTGATCTCATAAGCATTGACTTTCCTGCAAACCTTGCAGTAAAGATTGAGTGCAAGCAGTCTGTTAATACCAGGCGGGACTCGGTTCATTCTGATTATGACAGTCCGGATTTCTCTTCCGGAGAGCACTCATTACCTGGTGTCCTGACCTCAGAAGGTAATAACATGCAATTCTGCTTTACATGCTGGATTTCCCCTCTCTCTCCCCTACTAATTATTTTTCAAAGCAGTGTGGTGGTAGGCTAAGTGCTACTTCACAGATGATTTAGTGGATTTCTCTTGTACTTTCTCTTCATTTTCTTAATGTTATGTTGAAGCAGTGAGTACGCATAACCCAGGGGCTCCTGGGCTTCTTTGGAGCTGTTTGGCCTTAGACGGAAATCCTTTGCATTTATGCATAGGGTTGGGGTTGGCATGCTTCACAAAGGAATCCTGGACAGAGCTTTTCAAAGCTGCTGGACAGTTGACATGGTCATAAGAAACTGGTATCCTAATCCCTGTGACAACACTGACCTTAATTCTGTTTGGTAATACAATTTGTAAGGCTTGTTGATGTTCTTCTGCACTGCTAAAAAATACAGGCGTAAATATACATTAAAAAATGAGCAGCAGGAATTTGGATGGGGGCTAGGATTTTCTTTGGGAAGCAAATTCTCTGCCCGATAATTCCTCTATGGCTTTTTTCTTTTTTTTAACTGACAGCAGAGGCTTGACCTGATTGTGTGCAAGCAGCACTGACATAACTTTTCTCTGGTGCTTTTACCATACGTGTCTCTCTCCTCTTCTACTGTACTTTTAGAGGAAGTACAGCGTTGTCATCTTATGCCTCTTTATTCACTGAGTCTGAAAAATATATTGGAGGATGTATTAAGGAAAACTTTATTTGCTTCTGGTTACCGAAGACCTGCTTGGCTGCTAATATTACACTTGTATAATTATGCTTAGTCTCTCCTTTTTATCCCGTTTCCCTGAGGACGTCTTGATGAGCACTAAATTAGCACTGATATTTTTGGACTGCCTTTAATCCTGTTCCAGGGGAGCTTTATCGGGAGCTGTGGTGTAGGTGAAGTGAACACTTGGTGCTGGAGAAGCTGGCCCTGCCTGCAGATGCACTGCTGCTCCCTGTGAAATAGCATACTGACCTATATCTTTTGTGTTGATTGAAATACTTACTTCTGGGAAGTGTTCTTCTCTTTTTATTCTGAATTCTTTCGTACAATAAAATGCGGCAACTCTTTTCTGTGAAGGACTACTAAATATTCACGTGTCAGAGGCAGGTTGCTGTGAGAGTGAAGAGCCTGGCTAGCTTTGTGTTATGTGAACAGCACATTAAACCTTTTATATGTGCAATTATTAACATTGATATTTTTCATAATATGTCTTTTGAATTATCAAAAACTACCTCAGTGTTTTAGCTCATTACCAAGTGCAGGATGGCAGGAGCTAAGCAGAGCTAGCTGCTAGGCAGATGTGATGTGAAGGATTTCTGGGTCTCCTTATTGTTACACTGCTTTGTGTTTTCATTTTGTCCAGCCATGCTGGTATGGGAATGCCAATACTTGTGTGGCAATAACATGGAAATGGAGATTGTTTTGAAATGGAGATTGCTTTGTATCCCAATAGGAATGTGATATACAATGATTTTTAATGGCTGGAAGGCAGGATGGAGAATCTAAAGGAAGAAATGAAGCAGAATAACTGAAATCTATCATGCTGAAACAGTCTTCTGCCTCATTATTTCTGAATTTGAAGTAAAATGAGAAGTGCTTCTGTCAGCTGAACCTATTGTACTTCATCTCTCACTCCCCTGTTCCTTGGTATCAAATCTGTCTTCCTCAGTGGCACTGGAGCTGTTTGGATGACTTTATGCTGTATTAGAGCATTTCTGAGTGATATCAGTAGTAATTACTGAATAAAACTCAGTGATCCTAGTTGCTAGAATCAGGTTTTTTCACCTCTGTTAGTGTTTGAGGTCCTTCGGTACTGCAGTACTCAGACAACAGTTCTTAACCTTTGTCTTTTTCTGTGTCAAAATGTGTTTGGATCGCTGCTCTAATTGGTGCACAACCTCAGGGTTACAAACTTAATTAGACATAATAGCATTTAGAGTGAACTACTGTTTCTTACCTCTCAGTTCCATGGAAGCATTGCTTGAAGTGGTTGACTGCATTAATTTTTTTGGCATAACTTCAGGAAGGAGCTGCTGTGCTCTCCCCTACCCCTTCCCCTGAGGCACTGTGTTGCAGCACACCAGCCAGCCCCGTGGTCCTTGCAATCAATACTGCGACCGAATGATGATAGCTTTAAGATTTACAGAGCAGGCTGAGCTCATAGTTGGTTTGTGACTGTGCTAGCAGGCAGACAGGAATTCAGGAGCAAGTGCATCCAACTTATGAAATCATTCGTGAGATGATTCATTTGTACATATTACTCAACCAGCACCTGCTTCTGGTATAACTCTTTTCCACAGTTTTAGTTTAAATCAAGCTTCATACGTTTCAGGATGGTTGTGAAATAGAACACTGCTTTCTGCTTTTTTTTTTTTCTTATTTGCTTTTATCTTTCAGAAGCCACAAATGAGGATATTCCTTCCTGTGCAACAAAGGCTTAAATGAATTCAGTTCTTGAGAGTCCTTCACGTTATAACAGCACTGCTGGTGATGCATGTTTTGCACAGTCATTTTTTGTCAGTCCTGTCTGCATTCCTCTGGAGTGCTGAACTCAGAGTCCAGCCATGCTGTAACTGCCAGCAGTAGCAATTGCGGTAGCTCCTTGTTCATCCACCCTCCTTTTATTAAATGCCCTTGCTGTGTTCTGGCACAGAAACAAGAAGTAGGAACAACTGTGAGTTCTTAGCTAACGGAGAGAAGTGGTGAGTGTTCTGTTCCTCGTCTCCAGGAAGCCAAGGCTCTCATCACCAACATGATTATCGCTGCATCTCAGTGCGAGCTTTCAGTGCTTTCCTAGCTTCCTAACTAGGGCTGATGGAATCATCTAGCATCCATCCACTTGTCTGCCCTTGGTGCTTTCAGACATTTGGCTGCTTGATGCTCCTGGTAGCCTGTGTGTGTTCCTTAGGAGCTCAGGGCTGCGAGGTGGTGTGCATCTCTGTAGCCTGCAGTTCCATGAGGCAGGGTGCTGTGCCCCTGAATGGACTTCTGCCTTTCCATGTGCTCAGGGCACTAGGATTTTTTTTATTCCAGGGCTTTTTCAGAGTGATGGCAAGGCCATCCTGTACAAAGGAACTCAGAAGAGGAGAAGGAAAGTGAGGCTTCAATAACCAGATCTCTGAACGTGGAGTTGGAATTGCTGACCTGCTCGCTGTGGCTGTGTGGATGTTTGGCACAGAGCTGCCCCAGCACCCAGATGTTTGCTGCTGTCTCTTTGAGATTCTCTTTCAGATCTGTGTGTCATGCAGTGTGTGTGACAGCTGTCCAACATGTTGGTAGAACCTGTTCCAAAGTACACAGCTAACCTTTAAGGGAACATGTGCATGCATATGGACATAAAGACTCATTGAGGCTTTGCTAGGGAGAGAGTGTGCCACTCAAGTGCACTGATCTGTGAATGAATCTGAATGGACAAGAGGTCATCTGATATGACCTGTGTAAGTTTTCAAATGTGATTTTGATACTTATCATAAGCACAGGCTTTGAAGTAACTGCAGTATGAGGGAGGGCCACCATGCACATACAGATCTGGTTTAAGTGTGTCCAATCCTATCCATTGTTCTCTGCTTTCTATGGCTTGGTGGGGTCACTGCTGGAGACCCATGACACCTGTGCTTGCATTCATGCCCCTCATTTGTAGCTTTTTTTGCCTGGAAAATAAGAGGCGGTTATAGGATGATATTTGGCTTATGTTGATTTCTGTTTTTTTAAGGACAGCAAAAACAGGAGCTCAGTGTGAAGGACCTCAGCTCACAGCAGAAGCCACACACGTGAGGTGTAATGTGAGGAGTAAACTGTTCTAGTACTGCTGCAGCTCTCATTGCTTTGGCTGGAGTTAGTGGGGATGAAACATCTGTAGCCATCAGAATTCATTGTTCAGCAGTGGTTAAAAATCAGAGAATGGGATCAAACTGGGAAGCACTTTACTGCCCTGAACTTGAAACTGCTGCCCCAAACTTGACATTAGCATTTGTACCTTCAGTGCTTTGTGCTGCTCCAGCCTTACCCTTCTTTGGGAGGAGAGGAAATAAGTCAGGAAAACATTCAAAGAACAGCTGAAGTTATCAAAACTGTGTTCAACATGGGAATGATAATTGAGGTCAAACAGAACAAGTCTAAATCTGAAATGGCACAGGGAGGGGGAATGTTGCTCACATCTTCCACCCAACTGTTCCTATGTAAGAACAAAGGGTCATTAATTGACAATCACAAGTGACACGTGCAAAACAAGGAGGAAACACTGCAGGCAGGCAGTGGTCTGCTTGCAGCTGGCTGTTAGGGGCTGCTGGTCCTTGAAATGGGTGGCATCTCCTGAGCTGTGGACTCCTGAAACTTCTCACAAGACACCAACAGTGGCTCTTAAATGTTCTCTGAGGACATTGTTTAGAGTTTATGGTGTTCAGTGATTCTAAAGTAACAGCTTGGTTGCTGGAGAACGGAGCGGTGGGAAGTCCATGCACCACATATGAGACTTCAGATATTTTGAGGTGAAGCTCCTCAAAAGGCTTGTTATGGGTCCTAGAAAATGCTCATCGGAAAAGCATCTTCAACTTTAATCCAACAGCTGCTAGACCATGCATTGAGGCAGGCTCCACTGACCCCAGTTACTGCTGAGTGTGGGGATGTGTCTCTGGGCTGTGTCCTGTCCCCTCTGTGAATGAGGACAAAAACCACAACTGCTGAACTCTGTTGCAGTCAGAAAGCCCAGTGAAGTCCTCTGCTGGCATGCTTGCTTTTTCCAAACCTGTGGAGTTCAGGCAGAACGAGATAATTTGGGAAGAGCCTGCTTCTTCCCAAAATTCTTCCCGAAGAAGTGAGTGTTGGTTCACAGCCAGTTCTCTTAAGTGGTTCGTGCCTGCTTAATTGTTTGGGAGGGAGAGGAGCAAAAGTGAATTAGTGAGCCTCAGTGGCAGATATTACTGTCAGAGGACCTCCTTGAGTTATTGTTTCAGTTGACAATGTAATCTTTGTCTAAACAAAATTGTGCTGCACAGGAAGCAGAGCAACTTAAGCGGAGTTGCTGGAGATTAGAAACCGCTGCTATGCTGAGCACTCTGCTGTCCAAATAAACCCTTTTCAGCCTGTGGTTGCCAGCTACCACTAATCTTAGGTTACTTTGAAGCAGTATGCAAATATCACTGCGAATTAAGCATGGAGATGACCCCAGCTGAAGGTTCAGGAGTTGCTCATTTCTGCTGGGAAAGCTCATTGGGAACCACAGCTCAGAAGGGGAGGGCAGAGAGCAGCTCTCTGTGTCATGTCAAGAGCCATAAGCGGAGCAAGCAAGGTCTGGCAGCTCCAGAACCTGGTGTCTGATGGGGTGGGACCATTCACTGCTGTGGCTGTGAAGTAGAAACAGGAGCTGCTGCAGCCCAGTGACTATGCCCTGTCCCTGCTGCCCAGCCCTTGTCCTGCAAGCTGTCCCTGGGCTGCCCTGTGTTGAGGGCCAGCTGTGTGCTGCACTCCTGAGCCACAGCAGCTGCCCTTTGCAAAGGGCTGCATGCATTTGGCAACCCATTAGATAGGGGATCTTGTAAATCTGTACCTGTTTTGAATGGATCAGTTAAGGAATGTGTTGTTGCTTAATTTCTCTTCATGTATTTAGCAAATGTGTTTTAACTTCGAAATTAAACGTACAATTAGGAAGACTGACTGTGAAAACATTGTTTGAGCTTCTTCAAATTTGGTGAGGACTGGAGAAGAAATTCTTTCCTGTATAATGGAGAAGCTGCCCACGGTGCCACAAAGTGGGCCGGATGCAGTCTGGCAGCTACTTGTTTTCTCCTTTTATGCTGATTAAGCCCCAGCTAGCAAGTCTGAAAGTAAATGTCACAGTTTTTATTTGGGAATTTGGGTAATTTCAAGCTAGCGTTGCAAATACCTAACACTCAACTTCTAAAGAGGTCTCAATTCATAGTTCTGTTTTCCCAGGCCTGGGTGCAGTTAGGTTGGCCACTTGCATCATCTGTGCTGGAGCACTGGTACAGCAGCCTGAGCTCTGGGGTGAGCGAGTAGATGATGGTTGGTCATGAACTGTGCTGCAGGTGTGCAAGAAGTACTTATGTCCAGCCATCAACAGGGTAAGCCCTCATCTCTGCCATGCTTTATTTAATAATAATTAACTCAGTGTATTTAGCGCTTGGTCTGCGAGCAGAACTGAGGCATGGCAGTTGTGATTTATCCCAAATCTGGTACCTTTTGGGATAAAGTATGGAAGCACAACTTTTTTTGCAGCTTCTGTTGTTTTTTATACTTAACAAATTGTGGGAATGTCCACACAGTGCCTTTATCAATGTGCTCACCCCCATTGCAAAGGCCTTTCTCAACTCTTTGTAAAAGGCTTGAAGACTTCTTCAGCATATCTTGGAGTAAGAGGCAAGCTGTCAAAAGTGGGTTGTGACCATCAGCCCTACAGCTTACTCCTGTAGCCTGGTTCCTGGGTGGAGGAAATGTGGCGCTGCCTCTGTCTCATATTGTACCATGTTGGAAATAGTGGGCAAACAGACAAGGCTGGGAATTAGTAATTGATTTAGAGATGTCAGCACTGTTCTCTTTCCACTTTGATGTGGATGGTATTGTGCTGGAAGAAGAATTATGCTGGAATTCTTCATGGACTAGTGTCTGAGCTGGCACAGGGGGGTTTCTGATGTGTTCTGTGGGAGAAATGTGAACATTGCTGAAACAAAACCAAGTACTGTTGTTCTAAATCTTAAAACCATTTGCATGGGGGAAGGGAGGGTGGTGCACCTGAATTTCATCTTTTCAGATGAATTGCAGCATTATGTGTTCCACAAGTGAGAATTTCTTCAGGTTCACCTAGATCTCAGTAGCTTCTAAGCAATTTAACTTGAAGGTAAGAACTTGCAGCTTGTCACTAAGCTGATGGTGACGAGGCAAGAAGAAAAGGGTAAATGCAGTTTCAAAGTATATCAAGGGAGATGTTCCTTCCCTAAAGAGAAGACATCACTTCCAGCTTCCAGTGGCTCTGATGATGGCTCTGACCTCGCTCTTTTGTTTTAGTTGCCTGAGACCTCCTCCTGGAGAGAGTTATCTCCCAGGGCATGGTCTGGCTCCTTTGGTGTTGGTGGATGGATCTTATCTGATCCTTCGGCCATGTGGAGGCTTGGGTTCATTAAGAAGTCAGTAATGGCTGCTTAAATTGTGGTGCTGTAACTTCACCTGTCAACTTTATAGTGTTGGCAAATTGCATGCTTTCTGAAACATTCACTTGCACGTTTAATGGGATGTTGTTGGAGAAATACTGCATTCCTATGAACCCTCTCTGTGAGACTGCAGAAGGTACATCAGCAAACGCATGACTCAGCTCTATGGAGACTGTTGCACAACTGAAGGTAGAGGTGAACTGTAGGGTATGCAGTGCTGTGGCAGGAATCTCACAGGAGCAGAAGTGTCGGGGTATATTTGGTCTGCAGAAGATAGGTACTCAGCAAACAAACTTGTGCCTGTCAGTCTTCCTGTGTTATGCTTTTAGAGATGTTGGTTGCGAGTCACTTCATGGTGTAAAGTGTTTGATAGTTTATGGAGTATCTAGGCAACATTTTAGTGATAAACACAAAATATAAAGACATGCTTCATCTCTGTAACCGGATCTTTTTCTGTGCTTATCAGTCCAGCAGGACTTGGTTATTCAGAGCTTCAAGTCCAAGAATGGCAAATTGTCAGACCACCTGTCTCCTTTATGACCCAATCCTCTGCAGCAAAATCTGTGCTGATGGAGGGACCCTCTGCTTTAGGCAGTGACCCGTTTTCATAAAACTTGTCAGGAGTTCAATTTTTAAGTCTCTTTGAGCTGACTGATATTTGAGCCTGTTCCTCTACAGTAGAGGACAAATACCTACAGAGTTTCCAAGCCCAGCATCCACAACAAACAAAGGAATCAGCCAGGTAACCAAGCTTTTCTTTATTTGTGGACTGTGGCACCTGAATATTAAGTACTGTCTAAAAATGGAATTCCTCTGTTCCCCAGCATTGTGCTCTGGAGAAATAAATAGGGAGGGTGTGTTAAAATGCATCATCTGCAAGAGTCTGGAGTTTGGTGTTGAGGAGGAGTGACCCTTGATGTAGCTGTGGTGGAGAACAGTTCTCCAGACTGTGGGTTCCTGCATGTTGAAGGATGGATGTGCTTTGTCTCTAACCTGACATGGGAAAGCAGGTTAAAACTCATATTTGTGTCTTTTCACAACTTCTCTGGAGTTAGCCTTTTTATCTCGGCACACTTTTGTTTACATTCTTACCTAAATACAGATCAAATACTAAAAGGATTTATAGGAAGGGAGGTGGGATAGTGAGACAGTCAATATTTGTACAAATGCTGCTGTAACTAGATATCATATCAAAGTAGGGAGAGATGCGTTAATTCTGAAGGCAGGTAATACACCTGTGGAAGTGTTTTGTATGTGTGTATATTTATTATGATAGCTTAAAACCTGGCTTTCTAGTTGGGCAGTTCACTGTGGGGTGGCCCCAGATGGCTCTTCCTTCTTTTTCTTCAATTGAGTTGAGATGAGAAAGGCAGATCTAGATCTGGGCAGCTGCTGTACTTCAGCTCAGTGAAGGGCAGTTGGACCAAGACAGTTGCAGAGGGTGGGTGTTCATTTGCTCACAAGCTGTGCTCTGTTGTATGGTTTCCGTCCTTCAGTGCTACTGCTTGTGAATGTTTCTAGGAAACTTGAAGACAGATTCTTCCTTTTCTGCTTGATTATCTTCTACCACTTTATGAATGACCATAGTGTGAGTAAAGCAGAACTAAGGCATGCTTTTCTTAAAAGCTGCTCTGTTAAAATACAGTAATTCCTTTGTAGGCGGACTCTGCATTTGAGCAATGACTTTCCTGAACATCCTGCCTGAACCAATTACCCAACAAATGCGTTTAATGCACATCTGGAACCTTACCAGAGTTAACAGGGGCTTGTTAGGTCTGGTGTGTGATGGGGGAGAGGATCCTTTTATAGCTGGAGAGAGGAAGGATGGGAGGAATAAAACATTTTTGTATTCCAACTCTCAAACCTTTTTATTTTCTATATTTACTTAGTAAAATAGATCTAGATGTTTGTATTGATAGATTTTCAAACAGGAAAATATAGCAAATGCTTGGCAGCCGCACAACAGCTTTGTTTGAGGAGCTGCCAATTGTTGTCCTCATGCTCAGGAGAGATGAGTGATGTAAGTTTAGGGGATTTTAGGGGAAATAATAGATTTCAGGGCTGTAATTCTTCTTGTCCTTGCATTCTGGTATTTCTCATTTGATCTGTTTGGTGCTGGACAAGGTGGTCCCTGCCACAGCTGCAGCCTGCATCGCATCAGTACGGTGGTTTTCAGCAGGTGCTAAAAGCAGCACTTGGTTCTTGCCTTGGGAGTAAGAGCCAGCTGCTGGATGGGGGGAAAGAGGAGACTCAATGGTGATGCCAGTGTTTCAGTGCCTGACCCTCCATACTCTAAATAGTTTGGTATCTGCAACTGATTTAATGATCAGCCGTTCCCAAAGAAAAAGACGCCAGTCTTGCTACATCTGTGCTGTGCTGGCTGCTCCCTTTCTTTTATTTTTTTTGATAGGATGAATTTTCTGGTAGCATGAACCCCTGACTTGCAGTGCATATATGCTTGGGATGGGGGAGCTGGTGGCATGAGCCCTCTGCCTGGGAGCAGGAGCTTTTGTGGCTGCTTTGGAGTGAGCAGGGCACAGGCTGCTGGAGGGAAGGGTGGTTCCCTGCCTTTCTGTGCACTCTCTGCAGTGGTGCTGTGGTACAAACTGGTCAGGGTGCTGAGCTGCTTGGCAGTGAAATTCCACTGCTTGGCTCAGCTGCTTGAACTCGCATGGTTTGTGTCTGTACGTTTGGACGCCAGTCCAAAGTGAAATGGACTGGGGGAGGTGGGCAGGGGAAGCAGAGACATCGGCAGCAGCTTGGGTTATCTCCAGCAGTGGAGGAACTTTAGCCTAAGGCTAATGTCAGACTGTGTTGCCTTTGTGTTTCCTAATTCCTGCATTCAGAAGGACATGTTATTCTGTAGAAAGCTCATTTCACAAGCAGATAATTAAATTTTGTTTTTATTCTTAGGCTCTGCGTGATTTTGGAACTTGTATTTCTAATTAGAAGAACTGTAGTAAGCTTTCTGTGCAGCTTGAATGTTATGACCTTCAGTGTGGTTTGCAGACCTTGAGATATATTTAAACCTAAGCTGCATCCCTCTGGAGTGAAGTGATAGATTCCCATGGGAATCTATCACTTCACTCCAGAGGGATGCAGCTTAGGTTTAAATATATCTCAAGGTCTGCATCCCTCTGGAGAGAAGTGATAGATTCCCATGGGAATCTATCACTTCACTCCAGAGGGATGCAGCTTAGGTTTAAATATATCTCAAGGTCTGCATCCCTCTGGAGTGAAGTGATAGATTCCCATGGGACTTCATTGTTTGTTTAATAACAAAGAGTCGGTCCTGTGATGTGGGTCAAACTGAGTTAACAGCTTGGTCTCTTGCTTCACCCTCTTGTACCTCTTACTTGTCCCTGTGCCAATATTCCTCTGAGTTGAAATGACTTTGTGCTATGAGCCAAGATGCTTCCACCTGGGACCAGAGCAGCACCCAGGGCTGCTGGGAGGGCAGAGCTGCAGCAGGAAGGAGCATATGAGAGGACTTTCTAAAGAAACCAGAAGTTATCTAGCAGATACTGATAGAAAGAATTGTTACTGAAGCTGTCTCGCAGATGCTTCCCCCTGCTAAAATTATCTGGTACACTATGTGCTCAGAATGCATTGTGCCTTTGTCCAGAGTATTGATAATCCCAGACTGAAACATCTGTGGAGCACTGGAAACAGTAAATGGTGAACTTACTCATGCCACTGATGAGACCAACTTATTTGTATTCCCTGTCTCAGTTGCTTTAAAGGTTGGAGGTAATGATAGCCAAACTTGTTCTGCTTTTTACTGCTGGAATTTTGCATGCAAACCCCATGGGATTTGTTGCATGAGTTTACAACAAATGAGCATTTTTCTGCAATGCAGAACGTCATGCTAGTGTGAGATGTTATCCCATGGAGACCTTGCTGGAGAGATGATAGTTTTGGGGCTGTTTTTAAGAATCACAAGACTTAGATGGAGATGTGTTTTCATAATGTTCTTAGGTTTCCATGAACAGCCACTTCAGCTTTTAGAAAACAAACATACAACAAAAAAAGCAAAGGCTATTAAAACCATTGGAAGGATGGTAGGTCTCATGCTTTGTCATAGCAATGATTTGTGTTGTGGGCTGACTACTGCACTTCGTGTTGAAATGGAATCACAGAAAACAGCACAGTCTTGTGAAATTATTTTCGAGATGTCAGTGCAATATGAGGGAAGCAGTGCTTCTTCCCTGCCCAGGCTAAGTGTCCCAGCAGTGACAGATAACAGGTCAGCTCTGTCAGAACACACAGCTGAACAGCTGCTGGTCAGTGCTCTAAGGATGCTTTAGGAAGGAACCAGCTGCTTTGACATCAAGACCCCAGGTAAAGTGCTTTATTTGAGGGAGGTGAAAACTAAACCAAACAAACTGTAAATAACTATTCTTTCTTAATTCCTTCGCTAGAATCTTTATCATAATGAATCCAGAGAGATCCCATCTTTTCCTTTGGGATGGAAGCCACCCAGTTTTTAACAGTGCATGGAGCAGCACCCTGAGCCTGCAGTCCTGCTTTGTTACTGTGCAGTGGGTGCAAGGTCTGTCCTCTAGCATGAGCAGGTGATAAGAAGGCACAAGCTTGTGGCTGTCTGTCTTACTTTGTGAGGTGTAGTGTCCAGGTGGACACAGGGAAGTTAATTTGGAGTAACATACTGCATTGCTTTGTAGCTTCCCTGTAACATCCCTGCCCATGCAGGTTCCTGTATGTAGAAAGCGAAAGGTTTTGTGTGTTTGCTGAGGTTTCTGGTACCTACAGAATACCTACAACTGTCTAGATTTCTAGGTACTCTTTAAGATGAATTGAGTAGGAAAACTCATTTATGCTGTGCCTTTCTTGTTGTGAGCATGAGCTCTGTGTGGTAAATCCACAGGTAAAATGTGGGATGGTACAAAGCAGTAACACGTGCCTGCTGCTTTCTGCTGAACTGGTTTTGTTTTCAAGGCAAATGCTGTCTGTATTCCTGGCTATTTAGGAGGTGATAAACTGAAGAGCTGTTCTTCAGAGGAATCATTTTTGATGAAGTGCAGTGACAACATTGTGTGGAAGTTATTTTGGGGAAAACAAAAGGGGAAAATGGAATTACCTCTTTAGAAAACATCATTACAAATGTTAAAGCAGGGAAATGCCACCTTTGCACTCTACGCAGGGAACTAACTTGGCATTCATTCTGCAGTTTCTTCTAGATGAAGAGCTGACTGGTGGTGTGCTGTGTTACCTTGGCTGTGCTGGCACAGGGCTGCCTGTGAAGTTCCTGAGGCATTGTCCTGCCTGGAGGCAGGCTGGGTCAGTGCTGCTCCTCTTTCCCATTGGAGCCAACAGCTATAAGGCCCTTCTGACTGTGGGAATTCTGGGCTCTGTCTCTCCCTGGTACCTAAAAGTTATTTCTGATGGGACTTGCAAGAGCAGCTGCCCTATATCAAAGCCAGAAGATCATAAAACTTTATAGACCACACTCTTAACGCTTCTGCTGTATTCCCACTGCTGTTGTGTGCTGCCAGCTTTTATTTCCTGCAGCCACGAGCTTCAGCCTTCCTTGTGGTGCATCTGGACAGGCATGTGTAGGAGGCCAGGTGCCATCCCCACACTTTTTTCAGGAATACTACCACTTCTTGAATCTCTTAATTCCCCCTTCTGAATAAGAGGACAAGTCAAATTATTAGAGCTGTTTGAGTGTTAGTTGCTGTCTGGGAGAATCACTGGTATCTCTTGCTACTTCTGAGTGTGCAGGTACCGGGGGTGATGTGCAGTTGTTTGTGTGCTTTAATATTTCCGGTGGGAAAAATAAAGTCCACTGGTTGTTGATGGTGCAGTCCCAGGCCCCTGGTAGTGCTATAACACTGTACAGCAGCATCTACCTGTGGAAGTCCTTCAGTTTGTGTCCTTCAAATGTTCTATTCATATACTGATTAAAATGGCAATGTTCTGCTTTCTTTGGCTGCTTTGTCTGCACTGGCCATTGAAGGCAGATTGGAGCTGATGTACTAAGGGACTCTCAGCTCTCCCCCTCCCAGTGTGAGTTGTGCAGTCCCATGCTGATATGCATGAATGGACCCACAACTCAGTGTGACCCAGGCTGCTGTCCCAGTCACCCCTTGGCTGTGTGGCACTGCTGACATGAGCTGGGAGAAGGGGATGGAGCACAGGTGCCGAGCACAGCAGCCTTCTGTGGCTGTCACCACACTGATCTCAGCCCCTTGCTTTGTCCCCACAGCAGCAGCCCTACAGCTTGGCTTTGTGCTGCTGGGCACTGGGGAGCATGAGTCCTTCCCGAATGTGGGCAGCATCTGGGGAAAGGACAGTCACCTGCTGGTCCTGAGTGCTGGGTAAGGGTGTAATTATGTGTCAGCACCTGCTGTTTCACAACAGCATGCTGAGCTTGGCTCACCTCCTGGGTAGGGTGCCTGGTTTCACGCTGGCTGCAAAGTGGATCAGTGCCTTACAGCTCAGTGTAACAGTAGTTTCCCTGGACCCATTTTGAAACTGTGTAAAATGGTTCATGCTCTCACCAGAAATAGTCACAAACACAAACAAATATAGATCTGAAATAGATCAATCAGGCACGTGGGGAAGGTGCCTTGCAGCAGCTGAGGCTGTCTGCTCCTCGTGTGAGTCTGAAACCTGTGTCCTGGGGGGAACTACAGTGGTTGTACTGCAGGTTGTTTCCTTCCTGGGGTCCTTCACAGCTCGTGGTCAAGGAGAATGTGTGTGGGGGTCAGCAGGTTGCCCAGCTTGTAGCCTTAAGCTTATGTCCAAAGAAAATAAAATAATGCTCAACTTTGAGTTATTGTTAAGTGGTGCACTGTGAATAACTGATCAGAAAAGGGGAAGTGCATTAAGGTCTGAGCTCTCAGGAGGCAGTTGTGTTCTTCTGGAGTAAGTGATAAACATCTGAAGGTAATAAAGCAGCAATGACTTCGTTGCAAGTTTATGGAAAGAAATGTTGAACTCACTGAAAAACTTGGCTGCAGAGTAGGAAGAGGACATCCCTCAGTGCAGTGCTTTATTTCTGCAGGTACACCTGAATGTTTTGATTAGAGAACTTTTAATATAGAGTGTATGATGAAATATACTCTGTAAAGACCCTGTAATTATGGAATACCTCTTGCAGGGTATAACCTACCTTCAGGTGTTGTTTCCAAAGGTCATCAGCATAGCAGCGGGTGTCACAAAGCTGCACTGTATTGTGGAGCTCGGCTGTTCAGTATTTCCCTGGCTGTCCTTTCGACAAGTCTTTAGTGAATGAGCTGAATTATGAAGCACTTTAGGCTTGCATGTTAATTAAAAAGAATAAAAAGCTGAAGGGGAAAACTCCTGCTTGCTTGAGATGCTGGTGCTATTTCCAAGTAGTTATTTCTGGTCATTAGCATTATGTACTTGAACTGTTTTTTTTTCTTTCTCAATTAATACTTATTACTTTAAATTCCTTATCCAATCAATCTCTGAAAAGGTGCATGTAAAACAGAAGGAGCAAGATCAGCTTTGTCTGAAAACGTTTAGGAACATTAGTGCTGTGCATTATTACATTAAAGCAAAATCTTAGTTTCATGACATGTCACAAACTGTGAATGTCAGATGTGGTGTTTGCTGAGAACTGAATGATTAAAGAGTCTTATTAAAAATGGTTTGAGATTGTCCTGAAGTTGTTAAGCTGAGAAGTTAAATTGTCAAAATATTCATTTAAAATAAACTGTCTTGCAAATTGCAGGATAACAGAAGCAAAACTAACCATGCTCATTCTTGTTTTTGCAGACCGTGAGGACCAATCCATTCTCTGCACGTAAGTGAACTCTGATTTTCATTTGGGCATTTCTGGAAGTTTTTGTTGACAAGGGGGGCTCTCAGGCTAGTGTCTTTGGTTGAAACTGTTGTTACAGCTCTTCTGCCTCAAGTAGTTGCTAAAGACAGGATGAAGTGGTATTTTATGTAGGGAGATGCTCTTTTAAGGATGCAGTTCTCTTTACTGAGACTCTTTACAGATATGTATGGCACTGAAGAATTGTAGTTTTGAAAATGTTAGTCAAGGTACCTGAATCAGAGAGAATTCTTGATGTGTACATCTGTCTGGAGTGCTGCATTATAGCTACTCAGCATAGTTCCTCAGAGAACGTGGATTGGTGTTGGTCTTGAAACCCTGCTGAGCAGCAGCAGAGCCTTTGACCTGCTTCAAACAAAAGAACTCTAGACAAACTGATGCTAAGATTTCCTTCTTGCTTTCTGTGTGGGTTCCTGAATTTGCCCCACCCATGTGCAAACTTCTAGCTCCAGTGTAAGTTTGATGGGGGTATGGCAACGAAAGGTGGGGTAGCAGAGCAATACAAGTGCGTGCTCTGGCTTATGGCAGTTGGTCCATCCTTGGGCTGCTATTGAAAGGAGTGATCCAGTTTCACCTTCTTTCACCTTGTGTTTGTGCTGCCTTTTAAGTTAGCACTGGGAGTTGGTGCTCCATCATAAGGCAGTTTAGGGAGGTAAGCTAGCAGAAAACCACCCTGACCACAGAATGCTGCTTTCCATCTGCTCACTTCTCCGGGCCAGCACTGTGTGAAGGAGGGCTGAACGTGAGGAGGAAAGGCAACAGGGAAATGTCACTGTTGGTAGCAGCTGGCTAGTTAAACTGGTTTGTGTGTTTTGAAACCACACTATGGCTCTGTGCTGAAACTACTTGCAATTAGTTGTCTTGGAAATACTCATTTATCTGAGTGGAGGACGGAAGATGTGGTAGCTGCACACTCCTGCCTTGGCTGCGTGAGCAGTTGACCGTGCGTTGTGCCAGTGCATAGCAGCTGCTTTGAGGCCATGGTTGGTGAGGATGCCTGCATCCTGAAGTAGCTCGATGGTGAGATTATCTGCTGGGAAGAGATGTAGGTTCAGTTTGTTCACTGACATGAAGTTCAAATCTTCCACCTACTTCCTGTAAAAGAGCCTTAACTACCAAATGAGAGGATCCATCTTCAATCTTGCCTATAAAGCTAAGCTCTTTCAAACCATAGATATTGTGGATACAAGATGTATGGGGCCTAGGAACACAGAAGCAAAGTTCTGTTGCTAAGGTCAAGGCACACTCAGCTAATACAGAGTTGCCTAGTTCTCTTGTCCCAGCTCTAAGTAGGACTTGTTTTTGTGATAACTATTTTACATGTGATGTACAAGACAGCCCTCAAAGCAGGAATAAGATCCTGGAGCAAAAAAAAAAAAGTGCTTTGTTGTCTGCATGTTTGTGGATGCTTTGACATGTGTTTGCCTCAGGTGAATTGTTTTGAAGTAGCTTTGTGGTTTTGTGCCTGCACATGAACTTTGCACTTAATATGGTCAGCCGAGACCACAATGGTTGGGATGACAGTGCTGCAGGATTTACTGAATGTCTGATTTGTTCATTTGTAAATTGAAAAGCCTTTAAGATCTAGTCTTCAATTTTGTTATTACCTCACCTGTAGGGTTACCAGGAGCTTTTGATCCTTCTGAACTGAAAATGCAAATGAATCCTCTTTTATATCTGGTGCAGTGCACTTCAGTGTGGGGCTTGTCGTACGTTATATGTCTTAGGTACTTGGCAACTGGTAATCTGCTCAATGATCTGCACCAGCAGGAGAAAGCTGCCTTCTAGAGGATGAGGGGTGAGGTGGGGGCACACATTACTATGCTCTGAACTCAGGAGGGCATAACCACTTCTACTTCTGAAGTCTGGAGCTGCTGGGCACTGCTCTGAAAGCAGTCATAAGAAGCCATGTTCACTATATCTCAAGCGTTTCAGTGCTGCCCTGGAATTGTATTGCAAAATGTAATACTGAAACTATTAGCACCATGATGCTAGACAAGTTTTGCTACCTGTAATTCAGTGTCTTAGATACACTAATGTTCAAGACTGTACTTGGTAGAAGTGTGACAGCGTCTGGCAGAAGCTGGGATTCCAGGTTCTGTTGGCTGTCTTGTGCTTTAACTCGTGTTTATTTTTACTTTTTTTACTGAAGTATCTATAGAAAAGCATGCAAAACAAAATATGAATCAATGCCAATGAACATGTATTAGAAAGAAATGTAGATTTCCTCACTAATGTGGACAGATCTGTGGCCTTGGAGTTATGAAGGGTAAGGTATCATACCTCCGAAGTGACCAAATGAAATCTGATTGCATCTTGCTTGTTGAGAATGAAGAGATGTGATCTGCTGGTCGCCAAGCTGCCAGTATGCTGTGCTCTTGAACATCACACGTTCACCACAGCCCAGGAGACTTTGCTAATGCTGTCCAATTGTCAATGCTGTTTGGATGCTGACTATAGAAGAGTATAGTTGGCATTACAGACTACTGTTCAGGTTAACTTTTCTCTTGAAATAATTTGTCACAGTGCTTTTTTCCAAACTGGACACAGGCATAAAAAGGAGCACATCAAAACCTCATAAATGTCCTTGCACGTATCTTTTGAACACGTAGGCTATAAAGGACACCTGCTGACTGCAGCACTGCTCCAAAGGTGGTTCTCCCACAACCTTTAGGACAACTGTGTTCTTTTGTCAGGCTTGCATTTCAAACTCATTACTGGACAACTGGTCAGATGGGATATGAAATGACCTCCAGCAAGACCGTGGCAAACTTGTTTGTGAAGTTGACCAAAAGAGTGTCTAATATGTTTTGCTCAAGGGTAGGTTAGTGTCCAGGACGCATCTCTATTGCATTACAACTTCTGCACTGAAAAGACTGACTGGACATTTTCCTGCCATGCTGCTGGTTTTACAGGTCTTAAACTAAGGCAGGTACAAATACATTAGGAGTGTGTCCTAACTGTGCTGGAGGTGTTTTTGGAAACTCCTTTGGTAATTCATAAAAGGCTTGATGTCTTCTCATCCCAGATGTGAACCTGATTCATCTGATTGACCCCCATCTTTAGTAAAGCTGAAAATCTTCCAAATACTTTATTCCCCTGGAAATTATTTAAGCTAGCTAGTGAGAAAGAAGACCCGTTGCTCATGCACGTGGATGGGTGGGGAGTTGTAGTGTGCTCATCATTCTGCTCTCTCCAGTTGCCTTGGCCCTAACTGTCTTTATGTATGACATGGAGACAGGTCTCCCCCATGGCTGCTGAAGGTCTGCCTGGTCAGCATCTTCCCCTGTTTCTCCCTACCTCTAGGTGGTCTGGTTTCCTGGGCTTTTACCCTGGATGTGATCACCTGGGTCAGCACTCAGTGCAGTTGGAACTACACCTTACCAAGTCGCACTCAGGCTGCCAGGGCTGGCACCCTTTTCCTCTTGTCAGTCAGGAGTGCTCCCATGGAAAGTCTTTGCTGTAAGTCCAGATCTTCAGGAAATCCCAATCCGTTTCTTCTGTGGGGAATCTCGGAGAGCTGCAGCTATCTTCATGGAGTTAGTGCTGAAGTAAACAGCTCTTTGCATCTAGACCTGTCATGAAACTGCAAGGGTGATACTTAGTGTAATTTCTAATGTAGTTAAGTCACTTCTGTAGCTGCATTAAGAGTATATATATAGATAGCATGTAGACTTTTGAGGACTTACTCATGCTTTGCTGGAGGAGTGACAATGCCTAACAGTGCAGGTTGGTTCAGCATTTGATAAAGGTTGGTCATGGTTTGTGTGACAGCACAGGTACACGGGCAGTATAGATAAAGGTGTGTGCAGGTGAAACTTCAGTAGGAATACAATTTACCACAAGTCACCTTATTTTTATTCCAAAGGGAATTGTGCTGGTGAATAACCAGTCTCCCAGATACAGTAACTCATCTGAACGTGCTGTGTGGAATAAGCTGGGCTGATGGATAGCTCTCCAAGCATGGCTGTTGCTTGCATCCCACTGTTCTGAAGGTAATGGTGTTCCTTGGAGGCTCCCTGACTAAACCGAATTATCTGCTGACATTGTATGAGGACTTTGTGGTCTATCATCCCCAAAAGATGAGCTCTGCATAAACTAGTGGTATTTAATCTCTTCTCAAAGTTGAACTCCACACCAGGAGTGGAAAAACACTGCTGCTTTCTCTGGGTGCTTGTGTCAGCAGGACACAGTGTCCTTTTCCTGACATGGAGGCTGGAGAGCATTACTCACATTGCCAATTGGTGTGGTTGCTGTTTAGTTCTCCATTGAGAACCCGCTGACACAGATGAATTTTTGGTCTTGGTACAGAAGTGTTACCTTAGAGTGCAAAGCAGCGTGCCTTCTTTCTCTCTGTTACTTTGTTCTCCCCCCTTTCTTCTTTTCACCTACTTGCCCATACTCCATCTTTTAAGGAACCAAATCCAGGCAGTGCCAACAGTTTGATGTTCTTTCTGGCTTAGAAGTACACCATAGGCCTGTAGGCCCAGCATCCATAAGAAATCAATTACAGAAAAATGGTAATAATTTTATACTGTGCATACACTGAAACAAAAAACCATACAGTGAGGTAAGATGTAAAATTGTGATGAGAAGCTGTTCAGGCTTTTCTTTCTTTGAGAAACTGCAGCTGCTGGAGTTTTGGGAAGTTTTATTGTTTTTCTTTGAATATTATTCTCTGTCAATGTTAAATAGAAGAGCGTGCCAGGCCGTTGGAGGCTGATGACCAAGATGAAGAAATTTCTTCCGTGGTATATTAGGAATACGGGAAATATTCAAACCTCTCCTGGATTTGTTGTCTTTAAGTGCAAGGCGACTTTTGGAAATTCAAACATGAAAATGTGCCACACTGCACTTTTTTGAATCTAATGGATTCTAAGTATGAGAATCTTACCACAAGCCTATGGTATTCTCAAAACTGAGACTAGGCTCAATAAACAGTCATTTAGCAGATGCTTGCAGCCATACAAGGATATCTAATCTGAATTGGCTTCAGTAGGAGTGGTGGGGTGTGGAGGGAATAGAGGCTGCTTATTAAAGGACAACAGCAGCAAATACCAAGCATTTTTGTATACAACCTCTGGCCGGAGTCCAGCTCGTAACATTCCCCAGACAACTGGTGTGGAGATGATGAGAAGTATCTAAAGGGGAACGGAGGAGCTTTAAAACAGCCTTGTAAATAGCAAAGCCTGTTAATGCCTCTTCTGTGCTAGTCCAAACTATCACTTACACCTCTTCATTACAGAGAATTAGTAGAGTGATTAAGGCATTCTTGTAATTGCAGGTCTTGACTGTAAATATCTGTTTGTTTATAACTGGCAGAAGATCTACTCGGTTGTGTCTGAGAATAAGTCTCTTTTGTTCTTTGCAGCCGTTGTTGTGAGCACAGAAGCCTGTTGTTGGGCCTCTCACTTGCGCAGTCACTTACGTGTGCTTCCATGCTTTGGTGCCTTGGGCCTCTTTGCATGAAGCGAAGCGTTGCTGCCTGCAGGACTTTGAGCAGCAGGGCTTGTGAAATTGCTTGCTGAGGAGAGCCACTGCTCCTTCTGCCAAGCATTCAACTGGGAGGACCTTCAGCTTCCAGATAACCGCCCAACCTGGGGCTCCGTGCTGAGCTAAACCAACGGACTGAAACTCTTTGGGCAGGAGAAAGGTTTGAGCCATCCAGGCTCCCAGCATGCTGGCCTCTTTCATTAGTTCTTCGGTGTTTTTAATCACGGAGAGATGACTTGTAATGAGACGGGTTAGGCAAATTTAATCTCATCACCCAAAGTGTATTTCAAGTGCTTCACAAACATTATTGTTCGGCAGGAACTTGGTGTGTGGACAGCAAAGCGAGGAAAAGTCTTTCTCTGAATTTCCAAGCTTTTTTTTGTACGTGTGTTTGTGTCCTTCTGTCGTGTGTGAGTGGTGGTGCTGCCTTGCAGCTGGTTGCAGGTGAAACAACCAGGATTGAGGGTGAGATGCTGGTGCAGTCCTGTGCTGCACTGACATATGGTCACAACATGTAGCTGCTTCAGACCTGCTGGGCAGTAAGGTGGGCAGCTGCTGTAGTTTGATTTTCCTTTAGGGCAGTGTTTCCCCTTGGAATAGGTCTTTCTTGACAGACAGTTGTCCTGCTGGTATAATGGCTGCTCTTATAGACTCTGTGGGCAGAGCTCTCTGCTCTCAAAGTCAGGTCTCTGCTTCATTCCTGCTGCTGCCCCTTTGCTTTGTGACTGGAAACTCATCTCTCACTGTGTTCCTTTGCCTGTGTTCTTGATGGCAGTCTGTTCAGCAGAAGTGCCTTTAGCCTAAGTCTTGCATAGGAGTAGAGGTAGCTTTGGGGAAGAATTAGTGCAACTGGTTGAGAAGTCAGTCACTAGTCACTAATTTTTTGCCAACCAAATTGTAACTGAGATGAATTTGCCAGAAGAGTACTTCCCTTCTTGAAAATGAGACTGCGGGTTTACATCCAAGGAGATTAAAATCACATAGAAGCCTTATAGTGGTCATGCTAGCCACTTTTTACTAATTTTTCCACACGTGCTTGAAGCTTATTCAAAGCAAGAGCTTTGCTGCTTGTAGCATCTTATCACCAGGTACTCCGTTAATTTCCCTGTCAGACTACTTAACCATCTCAGTGATGTTTGTATGAAGGGAGAACACCTTCAGTTAATTAATGGTATAACGTTACTCATGGGACTGGAGGCCATTGCTAAAGATGGTTTGCTCGGATGGTTCCACTTGATGTGCTTCTTGGCTTACTTCACAGTTGGAGCTGAGCGTTGAATTCATCTCATAAAATCTTGGTTTTGCTCGTAATGGAATCAAGACTGAAATGAGATGTGAAATGGTGACCCCACTGAAGTCATTAGTGTTGCTGCCATTGACTGAAGTAAGGCTAGGATCTTGGCCAAGGGCTTTCATTGTTTAATTTATGGTAACATATTAATTGAGTTGTATTAAAACAAGGTTTTGAAGAAGTTAATCTTTAGCTTCGTGATAGCACTTACCCATAAACATTGTACATAGCATTACTTAAAGTTTACCTTTTTTGGGCAGGTTGGTAGAGATAGAAGGTTTTATTTTATTTATATAATTTGTGTTTGACGTTTTGGGAAGGATCTAAGGTATGCAGATGTCCTTATTTCTATAAATGAAGAGGACTTCATCCTAAATCTTCTAATTCTTTCAGAGTGCGTGGCAGTATTGCTATCTAGCTTGGTATCCTGCAGGAAATATTTGGCATATTTTTAAGCTCCCAGGAGAGGAGAATGAGGATGATAACATCCATTAGTGCTGCTTTTAAATAAGAACTTGCATAAGGACCTCTAAAAATCACTATTAGATTTAAAGGCTCTGTAGTAAAAGGAATGTATTGCAAGCTTTTGACCTTCCTGTGCCGTGTCTCTGCCGGAAAAGTGATTAGTGGGCTCCTAAAGCAGTGTGCTGCCCTTCTGAAGGCTGACATCTGGGCTGCACTTATTGTGCTGTTCTCTTTTTGTTAGCTGTGCTGGATCTGGTTCATCTTTAACATTTAGTAAATTGCTTTTGTAATGTAACAGATTAAGTTCTGAAGTCCCAGCTAACAGTATGTTTCCAAGCTCTGATGACAGTCAGAACAAATGGTACTGTTTTAAAGTGTAAATGTATATTTTACTCTGCTCATTTCCTTCTATTACCTGCTGGAATAGTTTAACTATATGTTAATGCGCACTTAGACAAAGGCAAGACTGCTTTAGTTATCACATAGAGTCACGAATGGTGTTAGCTTAACCACCACAATAAAAGTGAAGCTGGAAGTAAAGCGAAGCTGAGAAGTAAGCCTGAGCATTTGAGGATTACTTCTTCCTTATCAATCTTCACAATTATCTGTTACAGTTTTACAGTTTTGTGACATCTGGCCAGGTAGAAACAGGATTTTCCTTATTTATTTATTTTTAATTCAAGAGAACCCCATGTATTTCCCCTTGTGGCAGTCCCGGGGCATGCTCAGCTTCTGTACTGTGCATATTGATGATTTCTTGGCAAAAAGGGGAAACTGGTTACCCATTAACTAATTGTCAGAACAGTCTTTGTAACCTGCTCTTCAGATTATACATCCCAAGGTTTTTTATTTTACGTGTATCCAGCGCCGCTGGTTTAGACAGTGAGTTCTGAGGGGCCTCCCCATGTCTCCTAAATGTTTTCCAGTAGTCCAGCACTAGTGATTTCTACAGCTTATTGTGTTATTTTCCAACTATATTCATTTTCTTGCAGTGAAGGCCTGCAGCAGTGGTTTGGCAGGGGGAGGTGGCTGTTTCTGAGCTGCAGCTGCCACCAATGCAGTCAGGTGCCTTGGGTGACCCTCAACCACGGCTGTCCTGGACATCCCCTCACTTGGCTGAAGGATCCCTCTGTTCTGTGCTCTCAGCTATTGCTGGGTCAAACAGGCAGGATCACCCCAACATTCCCATCACCCCGACGTTCCTACCCAGCTCTTTCACATTGCTATTCCAGAGTGGGTTTGCCACAGTGCTGGGAGTGACCTTCAGCCCACGCTGCTCCTGGCCTGCTCGGGGGGGAGATGCATGTCCTCTTGTCTGCTGCTACAGGATCATCTCCCCTAGTGAAGTTGTTTTGTGCAGCTCCTGTGATGCATGTTGATTGGAGTGCCCATTCTTTATGAAAAAATGGGGTAATGTTGTCTGCATATGTATTTCAGCTGCTGTACTGTCCCATTTTTGTAGATGTTGAGTGTAATGTGAGGTAATGTGAGGTAATCTGAGCTGCCTGTCTGATCTGATTTGGAGACATCAAGTACCAAGAGGAGGGCAGGTTGGCCACAGAACCAATGTGTACAGCTTGGTGTAGGAAGGTGTTTATGGAGACTGCAGAAGATGGAGATACATTTAGATCCCCCCCAGGAAATCAATGTTTTCCGTTTAAAAAATCCCTGTTGAGAAACCTGCAGGCACATGATTTGTATTCTTGTCATTCTCAGAGCTGGTTGACTTTTGAATGTTGGGAACCACTGTTCAGTGACAAAAGTGCTTCCACTTTATCAATGCATTGCCGCATAAAACGCTTTCTAGTTTGATATTCTTGAATTGCAAGTGAGTCCTTGTCATGCTCTTTGAGTCCTTTTTGCAGTGGTTAACAGCTAGTTGCATCATGAAGTCAGACCTGGTAGTCTCTTTGAGTGGGTTTATTTAAAATCATAAAAATCTGTAACATCATTTGTGTTTGCTGTGATGTGAGCTTGCTCAGTCCTCTGCCTGTATCAGCCAGACAGTTCAGAGTACCTCACATGGAAATCTTCCAGTAAATTGTGACATTCTGCTTTCAATCTGTCTCAGAGTTGATGATATGTGTTAGGTGCCTGTATTGATGGAGCTCTGTACCACTCTGCACCAATTCATTTCTTAATGAATGGATGTAACCCTGTGGCTACAAGTGGCTTGAAGCTCGCTCAGACTGAGAGGTACTGTGGAGTCTGAATGCTTAAAGTGAGCCTTGCTGTGCTTTGAAACATCTGCAGACGTTGGGAGTTTCCATCAGCTTGGTAATTCTCATAACCAGGTCCCGGAATACAAGAGACACTAAACGTTTAATAGTTTAAATGTATATATTTGCAGGCTTGAAAAAAGATGTCTCTGGGCAAAGAGCAGGTCTGTTTTTCATTACTTACAGTTCTGAAGGAATTCAGGCATCTAGTCAGAAGCTTTTAATCAAACAAATGTTATATATTGTGTCAACATCCTAATGCTGAGGAGATCTTTAGGATGAAGAAGGTATTTTAAACAAATACTTTGCAGCTCCTTGCAATGGCAGGATGTTGGTTTTGGGTAGTTACTGAAATTCTGTTGTGTAGTCTGAGCCATAATAGATGGGGGCTGCCATCATCAAGGAATTGACAAGCTGTTGGAAAATCAATTTTGAGGAAAATGTTTAAAATGTTTTGCAGAGGCGAATCTGGTGCCGGGAAGACCGAAAACACTAAGAAGGTTATTCAGTACCTTGCTCACGTTGCTTCCTCCCATAAAGGAAGAAAGGACCATAATATTCCTGTAAGTTGGGAAATCTTCTCTTTCTTTATTGTTCTTTCTGAAAACTGCCATCTTCCATTGAAAATAATTTACTTTAATTAAAGATGAGCTGTAATGTAATCCCATGCAACTTTGATCAGCTGTTATTTTCTCTTTATTAGTGGCTGAAACAAGCAACTAATGTCGGCATTTCCATTTCATGTTAGCTGTAACTTTCATCAGATTATAGGCTTGATGCAAGAATTACTATTAGAAATAAAATTAGAATTTTCTGATGCAGTAGATCTCAGTTTTCAAAAAATATTTCATGAACACGAGCAGTTCCTAGTACACTTGTTTTCCAGCAGATACAGCCTTTAGTCCTAGCATATGTGAACAGGCTGTCATAGAATCACCAAAGCTGAGAAAGACCCCCAGGATCATCCAGTCCAACCATCCACCCCCCAATAATATTTCCCCACTAAACCATGTCCTTCAGTACAACACCTGAATGCTTCTTTGAAGCCTCCACCACCTCCCTTCTCACCCTGTTCCAGTGTCTGAGCACTCTTAGAGAAGACATTTTTCCTAATGTCCAACCGGAACCTCCCCTGGTGCAGCATGAGGCTGTTCCCTGTCGTCCCACTGCGTGTTACACATGGATGGATTTAAATATCTATTACTGTGAGCACTTGGAACACTTTGCAGTGAAGTATTTTTACTATTATGCAAGTAGATGACTCTCATCTGTACTGGTGTGTGCATGCCTCTCTCCAGGAGCACCACAGGCATGTGTGCTGGCTGAAAGCTTTCAGAGTGCATTAGCTTAGCAGCACCTCCTGCAACTTTCCTAGTGCACAGCACTAAGCACTGGACTGCTCAGAGATCTCTTCTTGTGTGTCAGAACTGAAATTTCTGGAGAAATGGGTGTTGAGTTTGGACAAATTTATGAAGAAAAGGAATCCAAGGATTTGAAAGGAGAGAGGTAGAAAGTATACTTTGCAGATAGATTTGGAGAAATCCAGTTAAAATAGGTGAGAAACTTGAATCTTCCTTCTACTTAAAAGCAAATAACACAGCCCTGTGTGTTACTACTTATTCAAACTGTTGCTTGTTTATTGCACAGAGAAAATTGATGTTAGTTTTTTCTCAGTGCAGGTCCTGCAGTGTGCGTGGACTGTAGGTTGTCTCATCTGTCACAGGCCTTACAGGGAAGTCTTTGCAATGGAGCATCAGCAGTACTCGACAGGTGTTTCATATGGTACTTACTAGGGACTGTGTGGATTTGCAGGAGGCTGTTTAGGATGTGTTCCATCAGATGTGGTTTTCTATGTAGGTTCTGGCTATATATATTATTGGCTTTCCACTGCACACCCTTGAATAGAACCTGTACCTTTTACTATTTCTGCATGTGTAAAATTGCTCACATCTTTCTGGGGGTAAGTGAATTATGCAGCCTGGGTTTGTTACAGCTACTCTTAAATAAGCTGTGATAGTTTAGGGTACCTCTCCTCAAAAGAGACTTCTGGAAGCCTCTTGTCCAGCTGCTCTTTTGAATGGGTCATACTTGTAAGTTAGATGAAGTTGCTCAAGACTCAGCTGTTTTGAAAAGCTCAAGGGATGGAGATTGTGCAGCCTCTATGGGAACCCATTCCAGTGCCTGACCACTTGGAACCTCATTTCTGATTGTATAAAAGAGATTGGATATTGGCCTCGTTTGTGCTGTGCTTCCACTTTGTGCCAGTATATTTGCTAAAAGAAGCACCTCTTTGTCAGCATAACAATTCCTGTGGCCACTCACTGGCTTGGAAACTGATACAGGCTCAAGCTGTGCTCTTAATGTCAGTCTGGCTTTAGCTGAGATGAATATTTGTATGATTTGAGGGATGGAGGGGAAGGGGTAAGCTGAGGTGCAGTGTGTCAGCGAAGGGAAGGGTGAGTTACCTTCTTTAATGCAGTGCTGACAAATTCACCTTAAACCACAGTTCAACCAGGAGTTTAATTTCATAACTCCCTATGAGATCATATGAGTTGGTGATGTTCATCCCCAGAGTTCTGAAGGTGGCTGCTGCAATCAGCTGCTTTGTGAACCATCACTGGCATGATGGAGACTGGGGAAGCTTTCATTTCTTGTAAAACATAGTTTTGCCCCCAAAAAAGGAATGAGTCCTGAATGAAAGTTGGATGCTTTGATTGTACACTTATTAAGTACCTAATCAAGTATTTCTGAAACATGCAGGCAGTGTAACCAAAACAGCTTTGAAAATGAATTTCCCTCTGAGTAACAACTTGATCTTACTTACTGCAGACAGTGTTCAACCTACACAACTAACGCCCATAAATTTAGGAGCATCAGAACTGGAGTTATATGCACAGCCCCAGTTTGTTCCTATTGACATATTTGTTAGAAAACTGCGGAGGGTCAATGGTGATATGCAGAACTGTTCTGTCCAACATGTGTGTTCTCCCAAAGGAGATGCTAAATAGGCTTGTTAAATAGGCTTCTAGTCAGGGATTTATTTTTATCCACCCTCATAAATTACTGAAATACTTAATGGTGAGACGTCTGAGTTCTGCATGGATTTTTTTATGAAGCATTTTGCACGCTGATGGAGGAATAGGTATTTTCCCAACACTGTGCTGGGGTTAACTTCTGAAGTGTTCAGCCTGACAAACTGTTGAAAAGGTATTACAAAAACTTCAGCTTCCAGTTGTGCACCTCAGGCCTCACCAGAGCAGCGCTTCAATTTCTATCACATTGCCAGGTGCATTCCTCAGCACCCATGTGAGAAACAGCGTGTAGAGCTGTACCTGTCACTTGTAGGACAGCATTACCATGTTTGGTATTCAGAACTGGGCTGTGAGGCTTTTGCTTCCCAGTAGTGCTCTCCTGTGCCTCTGTGATGGGTTGGGTAAGGTCCTGCTGTAGAAGAGGAGCAGTATTGTGGCACATGGCTGAGCTAGATGAGATCTAGGCAGTCCCTTATCTAGAAATGGGGTGGGCATTCTGGAGACATGAGAGGGGGGAGGAAGCCCTAAAAACATAGGCTTGTCTAAAGGCTGGCAGCAAGCCTGGATCCTTCTCCCCAATGTTGAGCTTCACAAAGGGCACACGTGCTTGCTGTTGGTGCACAGCAAGCTGGGGAAGCTGGAAGGTATTTGTTAACAACTGAAAACTTACAGCTTCACATTCAACAAATTGGACCTCTATAGACTGTGGGAGAGGGGGATATTAAGGACTTTGCCTGTAAATCTGAGCCATGGTTTATTCAGTTGTTAGCTGTGCCACTTGTGGAGCTGCCTTACAAAGAGTCATGGTGCTTTAACTCTGTTGTTACAGCCTTGAGATGACCCACACTGTTAGCTCCTGCTTTGCTCAGCTGCCCCTGGGCTGTGTGTAGCACCTCTTTTGCTCTTATTCTTCTGAATGATCAGGAGATGTGAAGACAGCATATTTGGAATTAGGAGAAGGAAACAAGGTTGGGTAACTGGTGAGAGTAGGGTGGGAAGCTCATGAGAGAGGGTTTGAACAGATTCAGGAGGAAGACATAGACAAGGGAGAATTCTGTTTACCTTTGTGACTCTTCACTCACCAACATACTGGGGGTAGGAATAAGAAAAAAGATGTGTTAATGCATGTGTTACTGAGCTGCTTTACTGTGAGTGTGTAGTGAGCCCTAATTCTGACTCCTGCATTCTGCTTGGGTTTACATAAACACCGTGGTTTTAGTTGCTGTAAAATACAGAAATAAAATAAATCGTATACCCTGCTTTCAAAAGGGATGAAAAATGTGCTGCCTACTGCCTGAGGGTCACTATTAACTTGCATGTACTGCAGGCTGCGTGGGGTTGGGGAATGTTGCCTATGGACAAATCTGGACCCTATTTGTGGTCAGTTATTGTAATCAGCAGCTGATATGCTACCATGACTGAAAATAAGTAGCTATGTTTTATTAATGATATCCATCACTACTGATTCCATCTGAACCAGAGCTGGACAGTGCCAAGATGTCTGTTTTTTTTTCTTTGCCCTGTAACCAATGCCTTTCCATCACGAGACCTCTGTTTTCACTGAAATCTGGCTCTCTGCTGGTACTGCTTTAAGCCTCAGAAATAGCTGTGAGTGCTTAGTTACCTGCATTGGCCTTTGAAGGTGAAATGCAAAGTTGTTTAATTTGTTTCATTAACTTCAGAAGAGGTGTAATTGGTTTTGGAGTACAGTGTCTTGGACTCACGTGGGAGGTCCCTGTGATGAGGGTTTCCCAGATGTGCTGTAACTGCCCTAATTGAGTGGGAGAAGTTAAGTGTTTGTCTGATGGTACTTAGCCCTGTTCCTGGTGAGGACAGGAGTGGGGACCTGGAGAGAGCAGGGCAGTAAGAGGATGCCTCTGAGATGGGCTGTCCTTTCCCACCATCTGCAGAGGACTGCTGGTCTTGGGCTGCAGCATTTAACCTTATTTTTAGGTGCTGGGGTTGTTTTCCAAGCAGGTATGATTCAGCTTTGCTGAATTCACACCACTTATCTGAATGAGCTGGACTTCTGGCAGCTGCTTTGAGGAACTCAATCTAAATCTGTTCCTTTGCACTAATGCAGTTCTAGGGCTTCGAAGTAACAGACAAACTGGATACAAGGATACAAGGTGTCTGACTTGGTATGGAGGTCTGTTTTACGGTATTTCTCTCTCCCCCAGGCACTGTGCTGTGAAGCTTAAGTTTAACTTACAGATGGAGTTGTGAATATAATAGCAAAACTGAAAATATGTACTTCTGCAAGACCTATGCAGAGTTGAACTCTGAGGGTTTATTTTCCATTGATTTTCCTGGTAAAACTTGTAGGTATTCCAGTTTCTTAGGATTTTGCTTGTTATGTTACTTGTTCTTGACTGAAAGAAACAAACCTGGTGTTGATTGGAGGGTCTGCATCTGTTAAATATTTGATGCGCAGCACAGAAACAGAACCTCAGACATCGTAAGGATTGCTTTCCTCATAGGTTCTGTCATAACCTGCTTTTTCCTTTAAGGAATAATGATCATTTCATCCATGTTAGTATTATGGGTGTTTATTTGGCAGAACTGTGGAAAACAGTGCAAAGCTAATCATGCTGTTGCCCTTCTCTCTTGCTGCTCAAGGTCCCTCTGTCATCTTGTACTCTATTTGAAATTAGTTCCTTGCATAAGAACAGGCTAGTTTTGTGCATGCAATGGCAAGTGAATAACTTCCTTTCTAAAACCAAATGAAATAGTTTTATGAAGTGAGTATATGGTTAAACTAAACCTACTGACATGAATAATTTGGGATATGACTTGCAGCTGGAGTGCTTGCTTGCTAACATGTGCGTTTGTTTGTTTGCAACGAACAGCCCGAATCACCTAAACCCGTGAAGCATCAGGCAAGTGTTTTTCTTTATGCTTTTAAAGTTATGTAGGTGACCTTGATACCTCTACTATTTCCTGTCAATTTCTATTTACCTGCACAAGCTTTCCCCTGTGTTCTATACAGCTAACAGTAATTTTGGTAACTATTTATGTGGCTTTGTTGAGAACGTATAGGCTCCTGAGCATTGCTGAGCCCTGCTCCTCACACTGTGGGTGTCCCTGTCCTGGAGCACTTGGGTAACCTCCTCTCAAGCTGAGCATCTCCAGGGTGCTGTGTGCATACTGAGTTCATGTGCCACTAAGGGAGGACAGCAGTGTCTTCATGCTAAGTGAAGGATAGGGATCGTTGGAGGTGGCAAAATACTTCTGGTGGACATGTGATATTCACTGAATGTTTTTATAGCCTCGCAGGTAACCTGGTCGAAACTTAGTTCTAAAGTGTGTAGGGCTTGGTGTAACTGTTTGACTCCAGAAATCAAGCATCCCCATGACTCACCAAGCTAGGCAGTGCAAGTGGCATGGTACCAGATGCCATGCCCAAGTGATTAAGCACTGTGAGCCCCAGCTGCTCTCATCTCAGACTGGTTGGAGCTGCAAGCTCATGCTGCCCAGCTCTGTCCTGGGGCAGCAGTCGCCCCACTCCAACCCACCTTGCCCATGCTGTGCATCATTGCTTCTGAGCATCAAGAGGAGAGTTAGATGGGAGCTGAGGGTAAGACTGTGGGAAGAGGAGCTTGTTCCCACATATGCAAGATGTGTGCTCCAGTCTCTATCTTGAGATGGTAAGTGATGCCTTTCTGTCATGGGCGTGAGCTTTTAAATAAGGAGAAAGCTTTGGAGGAGTTGTGTGAGATGCAGCCGGGGCCTGGTAACTCAAGAAGCTGCCATGAGTTAAGTTAGCTGTTGCATTCTCCCCCTCAGTTTTCTGAAAGCTGACCATAGTACATCTTAACTCCCAATGGGGAAGGGGGTGGGAGGGAGCTTTGGTTTCTTGGAGGCAGCAGAAAGCCACATGGACAGCGGTGGTGCCTTTGCCAGTGTGTGGTAACTCCTTAAACCTCTGTAACCCAATCGTGTGTCTGAGCCCCATGGTCTCATTTTCAGAAGTTACAGACATTCTTCGTGTTTAACCTGATCCTTCCTCCATCTGAACCTCAGACAATTCAGAGTTGTGCGTTTTTTCTTTTTACAGAAGAATTTCCTTGTTCCAAAAATAGTGTTGAGTTAACCCTCCTTTAGCTTAGAGTCAGCGTGCAGTTGAATTGAATTATCTGTTGGCAAACGTTTGAAATGTATTGGTAGAAACATGCTAACCCAGGAGTGTTGATACTGCATAAACCATAATCATTAACATCTCTGTTTGATGTCATTTTGAACTACAGAGTGGATCCCTGTTGTATGTGAGTAGCATGTAGCTCCGTGCTCCCCAGTCTTCACAACGACCCACGCCACTGGGATGCTGGTGTTTCTGAAACTGAGACAGCAATCCGTCCTTATCTTAATGTTGCCCTGCATGATGTATTGCATGACTTCACTTTTTCCACAGTTTCAATACTGCTTTTTCCAAGTTCTGGTTAGATGCCTATGCGGGAGATGTGCCTATAGACCAAACTCTTTCCAAAGCACTGAATACTTCCTCGGAAACATTTCTGACTGTAAAGATTTCTGACTGTAAAGCAATCTATCTAGGAATGAAAACCACTTAATGCAGTTTAAAATGATCTGCCATCATTCTTCTCAGCAGCTTACTCTGCGCTGTGTGAGGTTTGCTTGTAGCAATGGCTGTGGAAGGTCCACGTGTGAAGGATAGCAACAGTGCTGGCTGGGCTGCAGTCACTGCTTCTTGCCACTGAGTGCTTCCTTCAAACCCCCTGAGATAGTCATAAAAATGCACTATGAAACTGGTTGCATTCAGCTGGAGAACTCCAGTGGAATTATTTCACGTTGTGTTGCAGAGGTTTCCGTGCACAAGGCTGAATTAGCACTGTGGTGCACAGAAGCACTTAAAGCATGGGCAAAGCTTTCTGGAGTGCAGAGCTTTCAGGCAGCACAGCAATGCTCTGTAGAAAAGCCCCATCCTGAAGTCAGTGTGCTTTCTTTTCCAGAATAGATAGAGTTTGAAATGTAAGCTGTGACATGCTTGCCGCATTTAATATGCGTAGTGTGGTTTGTTTCAAGCTGTGTGCAGCATGGTAAGCAAGCTTTTCATTCTTATTTGGTGTCTGAACAGAAGCTGCAGTGTGGTTGGGAGAGGGGATGGGAGGAACGATGTCAGCAAGTGCTTTTTCCTCTATCTGACACCTCTATGTAGGAATCTCTTAAGACAGTGAACTGCTTATGTCCACACTGCAGCTATAACAGTGATCCTATTTCCTTCAAACTGTACATTTTATTGCTTTAAAAGTACTCCTAAGGGCTGTGATGTTGGCAGCCCCAGCTGTGGTTCATTGGCATTGTGACCTGAGTGTGGTCAGGGCTGAGATGCATGCTTTTAGTTTTTCTTAGCTCCTTTGAAGTTCACAGAATTTGTAGTCCCAAAGGAATGCTTGGACATAACCAAGTTCTGAGCAGATAACGTGAAGTCATGTTAGAAAGTAAACAGCCATTTGTTTCCAGAAGGACTTGAAATAGATTTCAATATTCAAAATAAAAGTCTCAGGTGTTAACTAGAGTACTTGTAAAATTCCTGTGTAAGAATCTCCCTGCAGAGGTCTAAAGAGACTGAAGTTTCCATTCCAAATTGCTCAGCCTGTATTCATCTATGCTGTAAATAATTGGAAAAAGCAGGTTTATGAATACAAACTTAAGTTTTTGAGACTACATTCCAGAGAGAAACAGCTTCGCTTTTCATTTTTTAAACTATCTTTCAGGACAGTAAAACAATATCATGCTGTCCAGTGTCCATACATGCCTCTTGGGCTCGTGGAAGCAGCACAGACTCCTTTTGTTACCAGAGCTCCTCATGAGCAGCAATTGTAAAAGCTGTTGTGCAATTTCCTTAAGATAAGTGCTCTGATTTCCACATCCATTGGCTTGAGCTTAAGGAAGCACTTAGAAAATATGCTTTAAAGATGCCTGGCAATTTTGGCTGAATTTGTCAATTTGAAAGTCATCTTTGTAGTTGGTGTTACTTAGTTCCCATTGTGCCACTGTGACATACTTTTCAGGTGCATTCAGGTCAAAGATGTTACAGTGACATGAATGTGTGACTGATGGGAAATCAGTACTTCACTACCTTCAAATTCAATATGGAAAATGAGGATGTAACTGAGGATAGTTACAAATTAGTTTTATTTCTCGTAGGCGTATGAGGTCTGTGCCTAATTTCATTAGCCCTAGATGTGAATATGTATTTTCCATCTCCAGTGACTTGCAACATCCATTGAGTCCTATTCAGTCACCTCTGTGTGAGTGTGTGTGTGTTAAATAAGAGCACAGAGCACATTCCTCACTGGATGGAAGAGGCTGCAGAGCTCGCAGTACAGGGAGGGCTGGTAACCTCCTTCTGAAGATGGTATCACTGCCACCACCTGGGTAAAGTGCTGTCAGGAAGATGCAGGATGTAGGAAGCTTTCACCACGTGCACTGTGTTCATGTCCGTTTGCTGTTCTGTTTGTGTGGTTTTTAGGGGGAGCTGGAACGTCAGCTTCTTCAGGCAAATCCCATTCTGGAATCCTTTGGGAATGCGAAGACGGTGAAAAATGACAACTCTTCTCGCTTCGTGAGTTATTCCCTTTACTATTTGGAGCCTGTAAATCCAGATGACTATTTATGGAGGAATTCCTTTTTAGAAGTCTAGCTGGTATCAGAAGGTTTCTTTACTCTTTCCTCATTGACTTCAGGTTCTGTTATAACGCCTTGTGAATTGTGCTGAAGTCACTGAGGACACAACTTGATTGGCTTTTGCCAAAACTTGGTTTCATCTTACCCAGTTTGTGTTGTCCACTATTCTTGAACTGTTGCACATAGTGTAACAAATACAGCTGTGCCTTGGAGCTCTACTGTGACTTGCATGCTCACATCACTGCTGGATGATGATGAAGTATGAAGAGATGCACCACCTCTGGGGTTTGGCTGAGTATATTGCCTTCCTGCCAATAGCTATGGATTGGTTTAGGGAGAACATCCTCAACTTAAGAAAAAAAAAAAAAAGGTGCCATGCTTACCTATAAAAACAGTTCTAAATTTCAATTCCCTTCTGACTGCTTTACTGAAGGGAAGCCAGGAAGACAGCACGACTGACATTTGAGAGCAGGGCACTCTTGAAGCTGGTTGATTTTGGGTGGGTCAGTGCCTCCTGCTTCACTGGTAGGTGACTTCTTTTCATGTGTCCCTTTGTTTTGAAGCCATTGGTGGAATTTGGGGCGAAAAAGCTGTCTCCATTTTTCAGGGAAAAGTCGTTTATAGTGCAACTTTTAATGCCTCCCACACAGTTTTAATCTTTTCTCTTGCAAGACTGAACTAAAATTTATAGTACAAATGAAAGATTTTTGGCTGCCTTGATCTTTCAGCGGCTGCCTGGATTTGTGTGTATAAAATCAGCTTGAGTGATAAGGGCTGGAGGGTTGCATGACTGAATCCTTCTGTGTTAGCAGTCAGGAAGGGAGAGTGGGGAACTACAGAAATTGAATTTTTGATAACTTTATAGCCACGCTGTTTGCAGCACTGGCTGATACTCATGTATGTTGTGATAGGATTTATAACATCAACAGGTTTCACTGTGCAGTAATTCTTTGTTCCATTGCTTGAATCCATCAGGCATTGCACTAACTTAACAAAGATACTTTTTTCATGCAAGATGTTAGCATCTGCTCTGTATTATGTTGAAGTCTGCACTGCCATCACGAACATAATCGCTCAGATGGCTCCAGCTCTCTTTTTATAAAGGAACAAGCTTAATGCACTCCAGATGGTGTCGTCTTTATGTTAAAAAAAATAAATAAACGGACACACAAAAATCTTTAGCAACAGGCATTTCAAAATCCGACTTGAAAAATGTGTCCTCCCACAGTGAGAACTGCTGTTGTTCAGCACACATGGGCCTGCAGTCTAAGTCAGGCTGTGTTGTCTGATAATCCAGATAATACTGAACTGAGGCTTGTGTCAAGGCGTTTTCTTTTCCCCTCTCCTTGACGAAATGCAGTGTTCTTCTGTATTGCAGGAAATAAACTCTGGAGGTTGCAGTGGATGGGAAAGTGGTCTTGTTGGGTTCATATTCCAACACTAAATGCTGCTTTCATCCTTATGTGGCTTTGGAGAAGTGTACTTGAGTGCTTTAACAACAGTGTAAACATAATTCAGTTGTTAGAGACAGTAGTGGTGGTCATCTAACTGATGGGTTAAAGATTTCATAGCAAGATTTGCCAGCTAGTCAACAAGGCGTATTAACATTTCACTTCACGGGAGATAAGCTAGAAAAGTGGCCCATCTACTACAGACTTCAATGGGAGCTGAATGCTGAGGCTGAGAGCATGTGGGTCTCCTCCTCCATGCTGTCTGCCTGCACTACCTCCCAGTTGGTTTCATTCATGGAACTGGGGACTTGGCAGCAGAAGTTAAATAACCTCTAAGTGTGAAACGGAGTGAAGCAGTTGCTAATTATACCAGAAAAAGCCACTGACTAGACATGATGTAGTGCTTTGTGTTTGCTTTCACATGAAACATGGCAAATTCAAGCAGTGTCAGTGTTGTTCTAAGAAGAATTCCTGTTATCCATTACGTGTGCGAAGCTGTGGGCTGCCACTCCTGACACCCTGGTGCTGACACATGTTCCATCTAGCTGGTGGGCTGAATTTCTGCAAAATGCCACTTCCCCCATGGCAACAGTTAAAAACATCATTTTGTGAACTTGTTCCTGCTTGAAAAATTAAGTGCTGTAGTTAAAAGTTGAGCCTCGAGCATTCTCAGAAACCTGAATTCTAAACCTGAATTCTAGTGCTGATCCATCATGGGGTGCTTGAAAACGTGCCCCGTTCTTTCCAGCATTGCTGACTTTCCAACAACACTGCAGGTTAAGCAATAGGGGTAAAGCACTGAAGCTAATTTTTAGTATTACAACAGTTTTAAGAGAACTTAAATCTGTGTTGAAGGCTGTAGAGCTTAAGGCTTCAGCTGGTTTTACCTTCCTCACAATCCCTGATGTGGCTGGGGTGAGAAGCACACTCAGCCTTGTGTGCTCATCTCTGACATGACTGGGCTTAATCAGGGAAGTTGAGATGCTGAGGGTGTTCTGGTAAGTTGTAATTAATTGAATGACTTTGGTAATGTGTGTGGGTGTTGTAATTGTGCAGCATGGCAATGTATTTCCAGTGCATCGACTACAACAAACCATTGCTAGGAGTACATCTATCCTTCAAGCTTTTAGAGTATAGTTTTCAATGTAGAAATCAGTGATATGTTGCCTGAGCTAAATAGATCTTTAACATACCAATAGTAATAATCCCTCAGATCTGAGGTTTTTGAACATTTGGATACTGAATCACTGCAAACTTTCAGAAGTCTCTGTCTCTTTTCACAAGAGATATTAGGAGGTGTCTTTGTGCAGGTATCATGCACTTAGATGGCTGTCAGTAAATTGCCTTGCTGCTCCTGAGCTCCAGAGCCTGTTTCTATACAGATAAGACTATAGACATTGGATGTGATGAAAACAAAGATCCTGATGTGGTTGTTGAGTGTTCCCTCTGATTTCTTCACACATTTGCAACCAAGGCAATACTTAAAGGTTTCAAAAACACAAACTTTAAGTATAGCAACAGTACTTTTAGAAGTAGTCCCAGTTCCAAACCAGAGCAGGGAACTGGGTTCCAGAACAGGGAACATCTGTGGCCAAGTGAGGGACCAACCTTTGGTACTGATGTGGCTTCAAAGTGGTCAAATTAATTAGAACTCTGATACCAGGTATAATGCACTCGCTCACAACCTCCTTCTTCCCAAGATCTACTGTGTGTGGGAAGTGTGATCTGTAACATAGAATCATTAAGGTTGAAAAAAGATCTCTAAGGTCCATCACATCCAACTGTCAGCCCATCAGCATAATTCCCAGTAAACCACGTCCCTCAGTGCCACATCTATGTGGCTCCTGAGCACATCCAGGGGTGGAGACTGCACCGTCTCCCTGGGCCGCCTGTGCCTGGCTGCTCTTCCAAGAAAAAATGTTTCCTAATATCCAACCTCCTGTGGCATAAACTAAGGCAATTCCCTTTCCATCCTATCTCCCACCTCACCACAACCTCCTGTCAGGGAGATGTAAGGGAACATTAAGGTTGGCAGCCTTTCCCTTGCCCACCAGGTGGGTCCCCTGGTCGCAGAAGGAGATCAGGTTGGTCAGACAGGACCTGCCCTTCATGAGTCCATGTTGGTTGGACCTGAACCCGTGGTCATGCTGCATGTGCTGTGTGATTGGGCTCTAGGTGGTTTGGCCCTTTGTGGGGAAAAGGAGATGTACGTTGAAGAAAGGGGTATGCTGTCTCTGTCCTTTCTTTATGAGTGCTAGGGAATAGAGAGCATGGAGGGAGATAGCAAATGTTCTAGTTCTGGAGAAAGAAGAGTTGTGTTGGTCAAGGGTAGGCAGATGAAACCTACGTGGGTGCCTGAAGGTGTTGGTGTTCAGTGGAGATGGGTACATTTAGTATAGTATGCTGATATTATATGCTGAGATTTTATCACTTAAAGAGTTTTCTCAGTGGGAGAACTTGAGCTTCTTTCTTAGAAAAGTCTTCCATAAGTCTGCCTTATGGATGTATCTAGAACCCTAGAAGCTTTAAGCTTTCTGAAGCTTCAAGCTTCAGAAACTGTGTGCAGAGTAACATGTTTTACTCAAGTGATGAGTGCATTGAATGGAAAAGATTTCGTTTCAGCTTCTGTGAAGTGCCTATTATCAAATGTGCAAGTGGCATTGTTTTCAAATAGCTGTCATAATCCCAATGTAAGTACTTAATAACAGTCTCTTTCTTTACAGGGCAAGTTCATTAGGATTAACTTTGATGTCACCGGTTATATTGTTGGGGCCAACATTGAGACGTGTATCCTACTTAAGGTCATATCAGCATTTGAATTCATGGGAATGTAGTGGAAGGTTACCTTAATCCTACATTCCTTTGACAATGTCGGTGTCTTCCTTTGTTTCAAAATAACTGATCAAGTATCACAGAGTCAGCATGCTTCCTTATGCTCAGAAACCGGATATCCCAGCACTTAACGCTCTGAAATCTGCTGGATTTTCTGGCTAGCCTTAAAAGCAAGGTATGTTACAGTTAACTAAGTTATTTCAAGTGTTCTTCCTTTATGAATGTAATTTTTTTGTGTGTGTGAAGGCGAGGGGCTAAGGAATACATTGCTAATTGGGACTGAACTCAAGTGCTGAACCCAGTGCTGGCTGCCCTCAGCACTGCAGGAGCAGTTATCTGCCAGGAAGGAGGAGCTCAGCACCAGGCACTTGCACTGCAGGTGTCATTGTACCAGGTCACCTTCTGGTGTCCTAGGCCTTCTAGATACCAGGCTAGGTCCAGTAACACAAGACCTGCTAGCAATTAACACTGAAGCCCAGTTCAGTTTTAGCTTTTAGGCCCGTTTTTATTTATGATTGCATAAGAACAAGTGAGAACACTTACGCTAAAAACCTTTCTCAAGTTGTTTTCTTTATGCTAAGAGTGTGCATGTGAACTTTTTTAGTCTGTTTAGACTGTTCTGGGGGAAATAGCAACAGGATGATCATGAAATTAGGAAATGAAAAGTTTTGGCGAACATTACCTTGTGAGTATTGTTCATAAGCAGCGATGCAACTCAGCTTTCATTCTGTGCCTGTGAGTTAATGGCTTCATGTTAAGTGCAATGTGTTTGTTGCTGCCACAAAATACCATTTCCCAGTAATACCGGGAAAGACCTACAGTTAGTTATTCAAAATACAGTGTGATTTTGTTTCTCAGTCCAATACTTAACACAGCAGTGATGGCAGTTGTTGCTTTGATACAAATGCAGGTAACTGTTTTTCCTGGAGCTTTGTGAGGACAGGAGGACTTTGCTCTTAGGGAACATTTTCACTGCAGGATCTTGCCTTTGTGTCAGACACTGCACATAGCAATCTCACATTTGCTTTACAGCATAGAACACCAAAATGTGAAAGCTTTAATATAGCAGCTGTGGCAGCTTGTTAGAAGTTACCTGCTGCACAAGTTTGAATTTGAAAAGCATAATAAAAGCAATGAAGAATAGCTGATGGAAGTGCAACAATTGATAGAAGTGCTGAATGCACTTTAGAACACTTCAGAGTTCAGCATCTGTGGGTTTGGTCCTTAGAGTTAGGACTGATGTTCTCAGAGAAGAATGGCCGAAGAAGGATGACCAGCTCCCCTCTCACTTAGGCTCCAGCTGATCCATTACAGTGGATGTCAGCTGCATGTAGCAAGGAGATGCTGGCACCATGCAAGACGTGAGTTCGCTGCAATTAAATCCGGCTTCTATCTGTCTGAATTTAAAACCTCTCACTGAGCGTTACTGACAGTTTGTATTAGATGTAGTCCTGTCATTACTATTGAAGTCCCTTTTGCTCCTTACATAATTACATAGTCTGCTTTGAAAGAGTTCTGTTTCTCCATTTTTTGGTGATGTGCAAGATCCTTGACTAGCTGTGATCAGACTTGTTGGAGAAGTCTCGCGCTGTTCGCCAAGCTAAAGATGAGAGGACGTTCCATATCTTCTACCAGCTGCTGGCTGGGGCAGGAGAGCACCTCAAGTGTAAGTGAAGAATGCTGTTGTTTGATCCTATTTCTTCTGCATCCTGAGTTTGTTATTTCAACATTAACACAATTGTGTTTGGACTGTTCTTTGGTTTTGAAACTGAGTTTTGAAAGAAGAGCGGAGGGAAAGGCCAGGTGGTTTTATTTTGAAATAACTTCTGTGTTTTGTCAAGTATGCTGTCAAACAACAGGCAAACTACTGCTCCGTGTCAGAGTCTGGTTTGGACAGGCTAGTGTCTTTGGTCTGTGGCCAGGAATCACTGGAGTGAGACCGCAGCACTCCTCACTGATTAATAACAAGTCCTGCTGGCAGTGACAGCCAGACCCATTCCAGGCAACTTCTTCAAACTGGGGAGAGCAACAACTGTTTTGCCAAAACACGCTGAAACCCTGAGGTTTTCTTCACCCTTTGCAGTACCTGGTTGGCCATCTTCTTTTCCTTTGGTAACTGGTCATTTTTGCTAGGCTATGAGAATTGAAGCTTTATGAAAGTGCAGACTTGTGAGAATTGATCCACTCTTTCTCCTCCTGTATTAGAAAAAATTGTATTTAGCATTTTTGGTGTGGTTATCACCAGTGCTGATGTCCAGTTCTGCTTGTATCCGGTACTTTTCAATAGGGGTGCTTGTTTTAGGATACTTTAAATAGAAATTTATGATTATGGTAGGCCTGGATTAGGTAATGTTCTTTTTACAGGCATCATGGAGTTAGTGTAGGTTGCTACAGATAGGAATTCTGGGAGTCTTGCTTCAGCTTTTAGGGTTCATTCTTATTTTTAGAGTTTTTAAAATAATGAATTACTAAGCTAGTATAATGACTTGTAGTCATATCTGAGGAGCTTTTTTTTTTTTTTTTTGGTAAAGCATGGGTAGTAGATCTAGTGAAAACAGAGCACAGGTGGGTGTGAATAGCAGTTACTTAGCTTGTTTTTCTCTTCTCCTCCCTCCTAATACAGCTGACTTGCTGCTTGAAGGATTTAACAATTACAGATTTTTATCTAATGGCTACATCCCCATTCCTGGGCAACAAGACAAGGATAACTTTCAGGAGACAATGGAAGCAATGCATATTATGGGCTTTTCACATGATGAGATCTTGTGTAAGTTAAGCCTCTTGCATTTTTAAAGTGTACTTTTTGTCTTGTGCACACTCAGTAATTTAGAGTCACCAAATTTAATGTTACTGCAGTGTCTTGACAGCCTGCAGCAAGCATTTGCTGAGCGTAAGCTTACAGTTGAGTTAAAACCATTTGGTGAAAAAGTGTACAAGCTTCATTTCCTTTTTGAACTTGTACTTCAAGTTTGGATGGAAAATGACTTAAGAGAGGAAAAATTTGTTAAGCTGAGCCTCCTTCAATGAATTGGTGTGTTTGTCTTTGTTAATACAGCGATGCTGAAAGTGGTGTCTTCAGTGCTGCAGTTTGGAAATATTTCCTTTAAGAAGGAGAGAAATACTGATCAAGCTTCTATGCCGGAGAATACTGGTAAGTTCATGGCATTTGTTAGGCTTCTTTTAAGCTGAACTGGGATTTTCTTCCTATCATTTGTAGTGTATATCTTTTGGAAGTACAGAGCAGTCTTCTGAGCTTCCTTGTTGAACTTTTGTGCCAAGAAGAGGCCATGATTGCAATGGTAGTAGCCAAGAGGCAGTTAGTAAAATTCCCCTCTTCCATTCTTGTATTACAGACAAATTTAGGCATCCATCAACAGAATTTATGTTGTTTGCATTGCTTTTAAACTTTGAATAAGTATTTCAGTTGTAGTCTTGTTTATTGCTATCTACAAAGATTTAGGCACTGGGAGAAAGTGCGTGCTTAGGTCGAGTTGTTTTCTTTGGTTCTTGACAGCACTTTTCTTGCCAATGATAAGAGCACTTGAGCCAAGCACAACTTCCATAGTGAAATGGTGGAACATAAGAATGCTCTGTTTCAGAAAATCTGGTCTCTAAAGTGGCATGGTGGTGTGACTAAAAATTAACTTATTTAACTAAATGTAATGTGATCAGCATTTTGAGGAATTCTTCCTGCACTAAGCTGCTGAAATGGTTTTCAGATTAATTGAGTACTTCAGTTTTGGCCTTCCTAAAGCTGTGATGGAAAATCAACTTTAAGAGCTGCCTTCAATGCATAGCACAGGAAGAATCATTCACGAGTCCTGCTGCATGCACACAACTCAAATTCTCGTCTGTCTTGTTTCATAATTGCCCTAATTTGCTGTGTGTGCATGCTGCTTGCGGTGCCCAAATCTTTTGTTGTTTCCCAGCAGTGGCCTTCTGCCTAAAGTGTTCCAGCAGGAAGGTGTGGATTAAAGCTTGATGATCACTGACTGGATGTTTGGCTGGCAGTTAGCTTTTAGGGGTTTGCAGGGGGAGAAAAAGGTGTGGGATTGGTTTTGGGGCTGAGACAACTCAATAGGGTCTTTTTTCCACTTAAAAAGTGGGATGTAGAAAAGATACAGATGTTGCTTACATCCTGACCATCTTCACTTATGCTTTATTGCTGTCATTTTTGGACATGACAGCTGATATTGTACTTTAGAATTTTGATCTATTTGTACTGTTGAACAGTTGTAACACCGGATATAAGATTTTGAGTTTAAAAGAAAAAATGCTGTAAAGCTCCGATCTTAGGTGGAGCATCTTGCTGTTGTCCTGCGTTTAAAAAGTGCTGTATTTGTCTACTTGGTGATTTTTACCACATCTTTTTGAAGACACTAGATGAAACTGATCTTTACCAGCTTGTTACTGTGTTGTCACATCTCACTGACGGGTTTCCCTGGTGTACTCCGGAGCTCTGGCAGTCCTAGGTTTAGGTGTGTGTCTAACAGGACAGGATGGGATCTGTGTGGGTGGTGAAGGTGTGCATTAAAGAACTTGCATTTAGGGACAAAAAAAGTGGAGAATTTTACCCAATGTAAGTGTCATTGATAGAGATGTTAAATAGTGCTGATCTACTCATCGCTGGGTTTCCACCTGGATGTCCGACACCTGACTGCAATGCTTTGAGTGCAACCCTCCTGCCAGTCCCTCATCCACCAAGTGAGCTATGTGTCCTTTCCATGTCCCTGCACTTAAGGGGCAGGGATGTTGTGCAGAACAGCATCAAACACTTTGCACAAACCCAGGTCAATGCCATCATTTGCTCTTTGCTTATCAACCAGTGCCATAATGTCATCGTGGAAGACCAAGAGATCTGTCAGGCATGATTTCCCCTACTGAAGCAGTGTGGCTATCACCAATATGGCTCCACCAAGGGCATGTCATAGCTGACAATGTCTATGTGTGCACTAAAGTGAAGGCAGTGCTCTGTTGATGATGCCATGTGAATTTCACCAAAAGTGCATTTTGATACGTTAACTTCCATAGTGACTGTGGGGGCTGACAGAATCTTAAGCTTTTAAAGGAAGTAGCAGAGTTTTGATATTGAGGAAGGTTTTTTTGCATGTTGGTTTTGGAAATTTTTTTTTTTAATGCAGGTTTATAAAAATAGTGTTATGGTTTTATGATTTTTTGTTGTATTATTGATAGTTTTTCATTTCAACAGTAGATCAACATGCTGCCAGATTAGAAAGCTAATGGTCTGAAATAACTTTATGGGCTCCCTGCTGAAGGACTGCACTTACCCAGACCTAAAAATATCTTCAGTGTCAACTTCATTTTTAGAAATCTGGAATCATAAGCACCTAACCTGTTGGAAAGGTTATTTGGAAAAAGGATTGATGTGACAAAAATATGTAATGATGGTGTGTGTAATGCATTATATCAGATAACAAGCATGACATTAGGATAGATTTTGCTGTCTAAAATGGAGCTGCTGTTTGCACTGTTCTCAGTTTAAAACATGAGTTTATAATGAGTTGTACGATGTGTTTGATACAGACTGTAATACAAACATTCGTAGCTTCATGCTGACACCTGTCTAAACTGAAGCAAAAGTTTGTAAGCAACCTTTAATAAGGTGCAGTTGACATGTGACATCATGCTGTGCCTTGCTTTTTTCTGGAGGTGAAAATCTTCCCACTGAAGGAATGAAGATGTGTGTGCAGGCAGTGCTCTGCTGCAATTTCATGAAACCTAGCATTTTCCATATTTCCTTTAGGAAAGTCAGCGTGTCCTTGTAGACCCTTGTATCAGCTTTTGAGATTAAGTCCTGCAGACAGACACGGGCTTTGCAGTAGGGTAGGTCTGTCCACAAAAGAAGTGCATCTCCCTGACAACTCTTTTGAACAGCTGTTCAGTTTTTAAGTCGACTCCTGAATGCCTTTGTGCAGTAGCTAGCTTCACCCGTGTTGCTGGCTGCCACGGAGGATTTCAGTGCTTACATTTATTACTTTTGTCTTCAGTTGCACAGAAACTCTGCCATCTACTGGGAATGAATGTTATGGAGTTCACCCGGGCCATACTGACACCGCGCATCAAGGTCGGCAGGGACTACGTTCAGAAAGCCCAGACCAAAGAACAAGTAAGTTTTGGCATTGAAAACTGAAGTGAAATCGTACTCCATCTTGATCAGTTTTTAATAAAGAGAGTTGATATTAAATATGTGCTGCCACCAGACTTAAATTTAGTTTTCATTAGATGTTCTTATACGATAGAAGTCAGTAGTAGAACATGAGAAAGAACCTTTGCCTTGGCCTTTTGCTGCTTTCATCATTGCACTTAGTTGTTCTTACCAAATACATAGAGGGTTTTTTTAATGCAGCAGTTTAAAATCACATCTGCGTAACACTAGTCAAACTGAGTACTGTTTCTGCTGCTTGTTTTCGTTCCTCAGTCTATTAACTCCACTAAACTGCTTTTGTTACTCAGTTATCCTTGGTAACATCCGTGTCTGTGTTCTTTTGATGACTTTTCCAGAGTAAATAAATCTTCCTGTTTGAATTTTCAGGCAGACTTTGCAGTGGAAGCTTTGGCAAAAGCCACCTATGAGCGCCTCTTCCGCTGGCTTGTTCACCGCATTAACAAAGCTTTGGACAGGACCAAACGACAGGGAGCATCTTTTATTGGAATTCTGGATATTGCTGGATTTGAGATCTTTGAGGTACTCTAGGACTCTAATTGGACTTTTCCTCTGTGTTGCTGTGCGTTCAAGATAAACTACAGAGCCCCTGACGTGCACGCGTTCCAAGGCTGCAGGATGGTTTTGTGTTCTGTATCACGTGGGTGCTTCGATAACCTGAATGATAGTGCCAAAAAGTCACACTCCAGACTAAACCACTCTTCTGTAGGTGGTGGTTCTACAATCATTTTTCCTATTATGTGGTAGTTTATTATAGGTAACAGGGAGCATAAGAAATTTTGAGTAATCCTTTTTCCAGTTGTCTCTGCAATACACTTGAACGTTACAGAGTTTTGGGGAATTGACTTACAAAGTAATATTCTTTTTTACTTCTGAACACATTAAATACTGACACTGAATTAATCTTGCTTACTAATGCTGTTCTTGCAGTTGAACTCCTTTGAGCAGCTCTGCATTAACTACACCAACGAGAAGCTTCAGCAGTTATTCAATCACACAATGTTTATCCTGGAGCAAGAGGAGTACCAACGAGAGGGCATAGAGTGGAATTTCATTGACTTTGGACTGGATCTGCAGCCTTGCATTGACTTAATCGAAAGACCTGTGAGTTTGTGTAATAAAAATACTCTAAGACAAAGAGGTTCAACTTGAGAGTTGTTTAATGCCTACACATTTATGCAGAGATATTTTAAATAGCAGTTGCAGAAAACAAGTTAATTTGAATGATGTCCAAAGACTAAAATACCATGCATTAGTGAAAGGATTTATCCTGAAGAGATTTTTGCCCTGATGTCAGCATAGAGCACTGTGACACTAAGCTGCTATTTTTATACATTTTCCTTTTACCAATAAAGACCTCATCCCTCTTGCTTTCATGCTGAGCCATGGCAGTACACTATAGAGGCTTTACTGTGGTGGATTGGTGTTATAAGGCTCTTCGAGACTTAAGGCCTTGTCAATAGGACAGCAGCATTTTAATGGTGATGTTAACATGGTGTGTTTATAGTCTGGTTGCCCAATATATGGAAGCTAAAAAAGGCTTTAAAGCAAAAAGAACAGCTGGTTTCAGGAACGGGCAGAGGGAACAAAGATGATGGATCCTGGAAGGTTTTCTCCCTTTTTACACATCAAAAGGATGCCATCAAAATTATTTTGAGCTTTTTAATTAGAACATAATTAGGGCATTGTGGTTACAGTTCTGTACATTCGTTTGTGTGTCTAGGATACACAGAATCTTTACTGCTAACAGTCCTGAAGAGAAGAGCCACACTCTTGTTCGGTGTTTCCTTTTGTTCTTTTTGTACTGGTGTAGAAGAAGGGAAGTCTTGTTTCAGTTACGAAACTTCTACTCTCAAAATACAAAACTTTGGAAAGTTCTGCCTCCTTGGAAGGTGCAATATCTCCCAGAAAGACTGGAGAGTGTTTTCAATATGCAGATGTTTTAAGTGAATATCCTAAAGTGCATTGAGCTACAAAAAGTAGCTCTTAAAGCAAACGCCAGTAATTTTTTTTCCACCTTAAATATTTTATGCCATGTTGTAGGTAAATATAAACATCTTTTCAAATGTGTAAGCTTCACATTCATTAGACTTCTTAGAAATACACATTTATGACAAGTTTTTCCATTGTGTTCCTGTGTACGTCCATCTGTCTTTCCTGATTCTGTCAAACATTCTACAGCTGTACAATGCAGGTGTTGGTTCTTCCCTATTTCATTTTTAAGAACAAGCAAACCCTTGAGCAGTGTAACAAAGCTGCTGACTGTGAAAGCTAAGCCTGCTGGATCCTTCTGGGTGATGCTACTGCATATCAGCACAGGGGTTGGCAAGGGAAGGTGTGGTGGCTGCCCCAGGAGTGTTGAGTGGCTAGGGGGGATAATTATCTCCGGTCTTGCCCACATGAAAGCATGACAGTAACTACTGTAGAAATAGTGTGCTGCTGTGTACGTACGTGTAGCTGAAATGTTGGATATGGAGCTCTGGAGGTCTTCTGTTCCAGTCTCTGCTGAAAGTAAGGCTTCAGTCGTCGCTAGATCGTGTCAGCTGTATCTAAGCCCATTGTGTCTTCATGGAATTAGATTCCCTCACAAATTGCTTTAATTTAAACCAAGTGGGAATCAACGAGACAACATTTTATTGTTGCGGCATTCAGTGGGGTGTTTAAAATACAAAATATTTAGAGTATAAATAGATATTAAACATTAACATGAATCCACCTGCATTTCAGGCAAATCCTCCTGGTGTGTTGGCACTATTGGATGAAGAATGCTGGTTTCCTAAAGCTACTGACAAAACATTTGTGGAAAAATTGGTCCAAGAGCAAGGAACCCACTCCAAATTCCAAAAGCCGAGACAGCTGAAGGACAAAGCAGATTTCTGCATTATTCACTATGCAGGGAAGGTAGGAGACAGGTGTTGAGTACTTGGTTGGAAATGTTCATGTGGGGAAAGTAACATGAGGTATAGGTACCAAATTTAGAAATACTTGTGCTGGAAGGTCACCTCATTTCATTTTCTTGGGCATATTCAGGAGTGCTCTGATGGAACTGCTGCTACTACATGACAGGTAGAACTGAGATATGTTAATTAATATTAAACAAAGTTAGAATTTCAGTTCCCTTAATTTTGCTGCCAGTTCTTACAGGTGAGTTTCCTCAAGGCTAAGAATCTATTCTGAATATCTGTTTGCAGGTTGGTAGAAGTGCTTTAAGTAGGGCTATGCCAGTGCTGACTTCTTCACTTGTGTTCCCTCCCTTCAGCACAAGACTTGGTGTATCCCCCTTTTATAACTGGGCTCATACCTTTATCTTTACTATTGGTTCAGTCTTTATTTTTCTGCCTAGGGGTGGAGCTCAGATGGTGTGAACAGGTCCATGGAGTAACTATTCAGTTCTTGACAGCACTTTGCAGAACCTTCATGATCATAATGTCTGTGCTACAGGGCCGTGCTTGTAATCAGGTTCATGAATGGCTAAGCTTAGTCCCAGTACTGTTATTTGCTCTAATTTAGAGGAAACTAATTGTGTGAATTGAACTGTCCTTTAAATTAAGTATTAATAGCTGTTAATATCTATTTGTTGATGTCACTGCAGCCAACTAGATGATTATGGCAAAAAGTGAAATAAAGAAATTGAATGTGTTGTATCAATATCTAAAATAATAGCTTAGAAATGATCAAATCATCATTTACTGCAGTTAATAGTAATTGAGTTGTGAAACGAAAGATTACCTTTAGGTAATCAAAATGAGTAAAACATCTTTGTACCTGACTATGAGGAGGTAATTGCTCTGAAGAGTAGTTCAGCTCTGTCACTCTGTGTGGGTGTTTCTGTCATTCTGACGCTGCATTACATCGTCCTTCTTGGATAGTACACTTCTGAGTTACTGACCAGAATATGTATTGCCTTCAAAGCTGAAATTGTTTGTAAAATATCTTTTCCTGCCAGAAAAACTACCATGATCTGTTTTGGTTTGGGTTGGACTGCTGTAGTCACAGTAAAAATATTCATTTTCCAGCACATTCTCACTTTGCCCTTGAAACATTTACCTAAAGTAATTAGTATGAGTTCTTTCTGTATCTTTTTAGGAAATGTGAAGCCTTATTTTGGCAAAACCACTAGGCTGAAAAATATATACTAGCTATATTAGTAGGCAAAGTGAAGTTTAAATGGAGGTTGTTATTATTTTTTTACTCTTTCAAAAGAATAATGATTTTTAACGGCATTTTTGACTGTTCTAAGGAGGTACAATTAAGAGCAAGAAAACATCAAGAAGAAAGTAAGAAAATCATGATATTTGGAAAGCTTAATTTTGAAGCTGCAAAACAAGACTAAAGATAATACATTCTGATTGTGTGCAATTGGCTGCTCTGCAGGTAGACTACAAGGCAGATGAGTGGTTGATGAAGAACATGGACCCACTGAATGACAACGTGGCTACACTCCTGCACCAGTCTTCTGACAAATTTGTTGCAGAGCTTTGGAAGGATGGTAAGAGATTGTGCTCTGAGTACACAAGTTGTTAGAGACTTCTTGTGGATGAGTTATCTGTTCTTGTGTCTGTTATCTCCTTACCCTCCATCTGTACATTGTAAATATCTACGTTTTTCTCTGTTTAGCACCAAAAGTACAGAAGAAGCTACGTACCTCGTATGGTCCCGTGCACATATACCATTTCTGAGTAGCTGCTTCTCATATTCATTATTTGAACAGATACTCACCACTTGTTAACCTGTGACAAATTTTATCTATAGTATTACATCCAAAACTCTTAATTTGATTTGCTACTTTGAAGTTCTGAATGTAAACAGCTGCAGTGGTACTTGCTGTTAATAATGTGTCTCATCTTATATGAGCACCAGCACAGTGCAGAGGTGAGTGATACCATGGAAAACAGCATTTCCTACGAGGAAATTCATTAGCAGTGAAACAAATACTTAGATATTGCATATTAAAATCAAACAATATTTTTCTTGCTTACCTGCACATTGCTGTTTAGATAGCTTTATGTGCACATTAGCTTAAGGCATTTCTTGCCGTTGTCAACGAAATAATCCTAGAAATGGCCAAATAAATACTGAGCAGTGACTTTTCTAGTTATTAACATCACAGCATACTTATGTTATAATGTGTATAGTTTCTTACTCTGGGAAGAAAATCAAGCTTGTGACATAGATGATGCTGTAGGTTTATTCTGAGTTTCCATCTTCTCAGGAATACTGGCTTGGCTCAGCTGCAAAGAGGTGTTATAATGAATATATAAAGAACTTTTTGGTTGAGGGTCTGTTCCTTTCCTTCTGAGTACACTCATAAAAACAAGTGTTTGGGTTCAAACATTCAAAACCTGCTTCCACAGATAATTGAAATGTGCATGGAAAATGTTGTGGCCTAATAGCCTTTGTAGCACGATTAAGTCTGCTTGCAATTGATGAACTTGTTCTGTATACTAACTGAAGTGTCTTATGTATCTGCTCTTCTGTCTTTGTTTTTGCTGTTTCTCTGCCTTAGAGATTCAGAATATTCAGAGAGCCTGTTTCTATGACAATATTACTGGTCTTCATGATCCACCAGGTGAATGGATGTAAAACCATAGGCCTACTAAAGGCAGGGCTGTTGTATCTACAGGAAAACCATTCTTGCTCGTAGGCTTGCATGAACTTTTTCATTTCATGCTATATTTAGGAATACCTCCACCAGGCCAATGTTCTGAGTGCATACCTATTCAGTTGCTGCTGCATACATATAGCATCTATATTTTATGCATTGCAGATGAGAAGGTTTGTTGCTTCCTGGTTCCATGTTGAGATGCAGAATTGCTGCTTAAGTAAAAATTCTGGTAGCTCTAAGTATTTGAGACAATGCATAAGCTATATGGCACTATCAAGCTTCTTTCTGCAGTCCAACATTGACAAAACTGAAAAGCTCTACAGTGTAGATGTGTCTTTGGGAGGGGAGGTGAAGGGTCTCTTAAAACAGAGAGCTACGGTTGGAGTACTGGTAGTAAATGAAAAGATTCTTCTAGATTTTATGGAATTGTGCTTTTATTTTAAAAACTTCTAAAAAGGTTTCACTTTGTGGAAGTTGCACACTTTTTTTCCCCCAGGTATTGAAATCAAATCATTTATCTAGAACTTCTTCAAAAAAAAGTATTTAATCCAGTCTCTTTCCTCATCCTTCCCGTGTTCCTGTTCCAAGTTAAGCCTGTGCATTCACTTCTCTTAATTTTGGTGAACCTCTTGCATTTCCAACTGCCTGTGGAAGATCTGGGCTCTGTACTACATGAGACTTGCAGGTGGTTGTTAAAACCTGTTGTCCTGTATGTTTCAGCTTTTGATTTTCCTGCATTGTACAGACCTTTGAAAACTAGATGGGTTCAAGTATGAAACAAAATACTGTAAATACTGATTCATATATTCAAAACTAATCTTGGTAGCAGTTCCCTTTGCTTTGGTTTGAATGAATGTGAAGATAACCCAACCAAAATTTAAATTACAGCCTAAATACAGCTACTTCTTTCTGGCTGGCCAGCTTGTATTTTCTGGAGAACCAACACGTTTTGTGTTTATGCTCAGCATTAAGGACCCCAGCTATTATTAAAACACGAAACCACCCCTTTGTACTTCTGAAGCAAACTGTTGAACTGATTGTTGACATGAAGATGGAATCACATTTTTGTTCCAGTTTCTGGCCTTACGTCCTTACTGCTGGCAGTCAGGTTTACCGTTTGTAAAAAGGAACAAATAAGCAAAACATACAAATGAGGGAAACCAAAAGCAGGGAGATCCTTACCCAAAATGTTTCAAAATCAAAGAAAAAAAAAAAGTCATCTTCACTCTGATGCTTCACGGCAACTTTGAAGTGCACTGGTGTGCAGTTTTCCTGTTTTTTAAGTGGTCTTTTGGCAAGGGAAGTCTTTTCAGGTATACATAAAACTCGGAAGAATTACTCAGAACTGCTCACTAGCAAAAGTCTGGCAAATACTTTTTCCCCCCTCTCGTCACTGAAATAGTGCTATTTCCCACTCTCCTGTAAGTCATTCCTTTTTCTTCTTTGAGTATTCATTAGTATTTGTATTTAACACATATAGTTATTGTGACTCTTCATTTTAAACAAATATGCCCAGATAACTAATTCCAAGTGCTCAACCCAGAAATACTTTCTGCAGTGAGAGTTCTTATAATTTCCAGTTCCTAGGCAACAGTCTCTCTCTTCTAAATGTTCAGGATACATCTTTACTGGTCATGTAGAACTGCAAGTAAAGAGCTGGATGTTTTAGTAGATTCCTACTAAAGCTACACTACTCTGCTGTATAAGCTTGTGGCTTCTGGTTCCACTGCTTCTGCACAGCGTCCCTGGTACGTGCTGACTGCCTTGCCTACTGGTGGCATCTCCTGTCATTTGTCCCACAAAGCTTTTGCTGCTGCACTATTGCTCTTCTCTCTCCGCATCTCTTTATACCTGACAAATATTAAGGTTCACTTCATTATTTTCTCTTTTCCTTCCCAGTGGATCGTATTGTGGGTCTGGATCAGGTCACTGGAATAACAGAGACTGCTTTTGGCTCGGCGTACAAGACCAAGAAGGGCATGTTTCGTACTGTTGGGCAGCTGTACAAAGAATCTCTCACCAAGCTGATGGCAACACTCCGAAACACTAATCCCAATTTTGTTCGCTGCATCATTCCAAATCACGAAAAGAGGGTTTGTGCTCCAGTCCACTCCTTGAATTCTTTTTCCTTATTAACGTTGGATTTATTCAAGCTGTCCATGTCTTCCCTTTGAAATCAGAAGCCAGGCTTTGAATTGGAAGCCAGACTTTTTTCACACTGACCAGAGATGCTTGGGGCAGCCTGACCAAGTGGGAGATGTCCCATCCTTGCCCCATGGCCAGGAGATTGGAATTAGCTGGTTGTTAAGATCCTTTCCATCCCTATCTCCATGGTTCTATGAAGAAAAATATCTTCTCAGTAATCCCAATGCATCTCTTATTTAGATAGTTGACTGAGAAATTTAAACTAGAATTTTTCATGAGTACAAATTGAAGTGTAAAACTGATGTTTCTTCTGTTTATCCAGGCTGGAAAATTAGATCCACACCTTGTTCTAGATCAGCTTCGTTGCAATGGTGTTTTGGAAGGAATAAGGATTTGTCGACAAGGGTTTCCAAACAGGATAGTGTTCCAGGAGTTTAGACAGAGGTAAGGATATGAACCATCTGCTGAGGTATTTATTTTTAAAATTAGTTCCTTGTTAAATAATTGAAGGTGGGGGGAAAAAAACAAAAAACAAAACACAGTGGGAACAAAATCCAAAGTATGATTTCTTCTGGAGTGTTTTGTACTCTAATCAGTTAAATGCTACAGGTTTATTCTAATGAGAACAGGGGAGAGCAACTCAAACTTAGCTTCTGGAGCATCTCCTTTGCTGTGCACTTGTTGACTATAGCTTTATGACTTTATAAAAATGTAGGTATTGGTGAATGTAAAGATTATTTTTTTTCATTTGACTTACAGATATGAGATCCTTACTCCCAATGCAATTCCAAAAGGTTTTATGGATGGCAAGCAAGCCTGTGAGCGCATGGTAAGTGTTTATGCCTGAATGTTGTTGAAATATTGAGAAGTTGAAACAAAAAATAACGTTGTTCTCTTAATGTAAAAATGGTGTATGTGCCTTTCCATTTAGATCAGAGCCTTGGAGCTGGATCCCAACTTATACAGAATTGGACAGAGCAAGATCTTCTTCCGAGCTGGTGTCTTGGCACACTTAGAGGAAGAACGAGATCTGAAGATCACAGACATTATCATCTTCTTCCAGGCAGTCTGCAGAGGATACCTGGCCAGAAAGTACGCGTGCTTTTGAGACTGCATTTTCCTGTGATGTCTTAAGCCTCTTTGATAGTGAGCTGGGCTTCAGCATTTCCATCTGAGGAAAGATTTTTCTTAAGAAAGCGTGTTGCCTAAAATATTGTAGTTATGTCCAAGGCAAATAGGTCACTTTTACCTACCCTTCCTAACAATATCTCCTTTTTTTAATCTTACCCGTGTGATGCATGTAGCTGTTTGTGATACAGCTAGTGACTGCAGCAAATCTCTCCTTCTGCTCCATAGGTTCTCAGAAGTACTCTGTAAAGCTGTTTTTATTTTTAAGTTAAAGGAGAGTTCATTGTTTAATTCACGCTGATTTTATCTTTTTGATTATCTTTTTGAGGAAGAAGTCAGAGAACAAACAGTTTTTATTATTATTGTTTTGAAAGCAGTGACTCCAGCTCTTGCCTACCCTTTTTAATATAAGGAATGAGTACTCATAAGTCACATAGTCACCCAAACTCAAAAATAAACCTTTTATGGTCTACAAGTGTTCAGGGGTTGGGTAACCTTTAAAGCAAACAAGCACAAAGCCCTGACAGATGCTTTACTTAGCTGTATTTAACACTAAATGTTCTGCTTTTTCTGTCTTCAGGGCCTTTGCAAAAAAACAACAGCAGCTGAGTGCACTGAAAATCCTGCAGAGGAATTGTGCTGCATATTTAAAGCTTAGACACTGGCAGTGGTGGAGAGTCTTTACGAAGGTTTGTTATGTTTTGTCACTTTCTCTTGCTTATGTAAAGATGTGAATGCAGATTCTCACTTGTTCATTTTAACCTTTTGTAGGTGAAGCCCCTTCTTCAGGTGACTCGCCAGGAAGAGGAACTTCAAGCCAAGGATGAAGAGCTAATGAAGGTTAAAGAAAAACAGACAAAAGTGGAAGCAGAACTTGAGGAAATGGAAAGGAAGCATCAACAGGTTTGTGCCCCCAGTCAGCTTTTGGGATATAGAATTTGTAATGCTCTACCTCCTGGGTGAGGGAGGCATCTGTGCTCAAAGCACAGTTCTTATCAGGCAAGTTAACTGTTTTCTTAACACTTGAGTAAAAGCTGAAAGAAGATGATAAAAGGTGAGCATTTCTTCAGGAATAAAGAGACAGCATTAAAAAAAAAAAGGTAGTTCTGTTGTCATTTCCTGGTTTTGGGAAAACCTTAGTAGCAGCTTTTTCATGTTCAGATGTGTTTTCAGGGTGAGATACTTCCATGGTGCACAAGTGCCACTTATGACAGTTGTGGGAGACAGTTGTGACAATTACTGGACAAAACTGAAAATGAATGTATGATAAGACTGATACCAAACTGAAGAACAGCTGAAGGAGTGTGTCACTGAAGATAGACCTGTATTTATCACTGTGTCATTTGAGACATGATGGAACTGTGATATGGGTATCTTGAATGGGAAAACATTAATTCATGTTCTTGAGTTTATAAAGTGACTGCAAATACCAGTTCAAGCACAGCTGCTCGTGGCACTGCTCTGCTACTGTGCAAGGGCAGTCCTGGGAAACAGGCACTTCCCTCCTCTTTTTGGTACTAGTAGAACAGAGCCAGTGGTGCAGGTGCTTTACTGGGGTCTGTGGGAGAGGTGGGAGCACAGATAAGTGAATATTGCTGTAGTTCTGCTTCTAGAGTTGGTGCCTTCTGGATTGTGCTAAACCCTGTGCTAAAGATTTTCATTTTTGCATGTGGATGAGGGAGTCTAGAACTAGAGCAGAACTTGACTCTTAGATAACTTTGTAGTTGCCATGTGTGTTGAAAGACTTCAAATATTAAGTTGCTACTACTGTACTACTTTTTTCTTAATATTTCTAGCTCCTAGAAGAGAAGAACATTCTTGCAGAGCAGCTACAGGCTGAGACGGAGCTCTTTGCAGAAGCTGAGGAGATGAGGGCTCGTTTGGCTGCCAAAAAACAAGAGTTGGAAGAAATTCTCCATGACTTAGAGTCCAGGGTTGAGGAGGAGGAGGAAAGAAATCAAATCTTGCAGAATGAGAAAAAGAAAATGCAGGGCCATATTCAGGTATGCTTCTTGGTGACTGGAAATGGAAAAGAATGCAAACAGAACAGTTATGGATGGGAATGCTCACGTACCATCTCCACAACATGGAAAAGTTAGATCCCTAGCACCATGTATAGAGTACAATCAGTTTGATTTTTTCCTCTTACTGTCTTCAGTCTGTTTTACTTTTTGTGGACTCCAGAAGTATGAGTGAGGAAAGAAGGAGAAATGTAAAAATGCACTGTTGCATTTGTTGCATATTCAGATAGAGGATTAACAGCATCAAGCATTTCTTGGGTGGGCAGGAGCCTGGGATGACTGCTTGCCTGTTTTCTTCTAGAGACTGATGGGATGATATCAGTTTTAAGGGAAATGTTTCTCTTTGACGTAAATGTAGTGAAAACTGTGAAGAATATCCCACCTTTTAACTTATGAAACAAAGACAGCTCCATCTCCTTTGAGTTGCTCGTTTTCTTCTGAGATCTTTAAACGTGATGTAGATGTCTCCTTTTGAACACCTGGGGATCTTAAAGCAGTTCCTAATTGAGGGGTTCCCCAGCAGCTTAACTCTTTCATCAGAGCACTTGGTGGAGAGACAAACCCCACATCCTGTGGCTCTTGGTACCTTTTAGTAAGTGTCTGTGAGTGAATGGAAGCACAGTACATTACTACTGATGTCTAGGTACTTGTGCCAATCTCAAAGCCATTCCAGTTGTAATATTGAGTTCTAGATTCATATAGAAATGGGGTTGGTATCCTGTGGTATCTTTTCTCCACCATGCGTGCTTTTATATCCCATTTGGATGCAGTGTACTTGGAAGTTGTTGACATGCAGCCCGACCTGACTTGGTTATCGTTAAATAGCGTTGGGTCCACTTTTCCCTCTGTGGTAGATCTTTATTTTATGAGAAGAATTAGGTAGGTGAAAGACTGGTGGAGTGAGTGTATGTTTCCTAGACAGCATACTTCAGCCAAATCTCAAATATAAAAGTATATAAGTATAAAAAATTGCATGTGTGTCACATGACCTTTAATTTCATTACCAGTTTATTGATAGTGTAGTTGAATCTGGCAAAGGAGAAGTATTTTTAAGTTTTATTTAGGGCAACTGTTTTTTCAAAATAATGTATCTTTTCCACTAAGTAAAAGAAAAAAAAATATTAACACATAGGTGACGTGGAAAATATACACATGTAGTTGCCTCTCTTCCCAGGACCTAGAGGAGCAACTTGATGAGGAGGAGGGAGCTAGACAGAAACTGCAGCTTGAAAAAGTGACAGCTGAAGCTAAGATCAAGAAGATGGAAGAAGAGATCCTACTGTTGGAGGACCAAAATTCCAAATTTCTGAAGGTGAGGCTAGTATGCATGGTGGGAATCTGCTCAGAAGTAATAGTAATACCAAGTGATAGCAGCAGCTTCACATTTTGAAAGCTCTATTGCCTTTAGAGTTTGTGCCTGAAGACTTGTGGGGGTTTGAACAGGTTGCAGCTGAGACTTACAGCTGCTTTAGAAGTGGTTTTTGGGAGGGTCACACATGCCATGCCTTTCTTGAGTCTTCTCAATCTGAGAGCTTGATGCATTGTTTGTCCTAGCTACTGTTGTTCTTTGGTAGTTCTACAGACGCTACCATTATTCTGTGAACTATACAGATGTTCTTAGACTTCAGTGACAAGCAGAGAAACCAGCCCTCCCAACCATTAATACCAAGTGTCACATTTTTGGGAAATAAATGCTTGTGTTTCCATTCTATTCTAGTTTATTCCAATTGATCCTTAATATTGGTGGATCAGTCACATGCAGTAACACTTGTAGTAGTATGCTTTGTGGGACCTGTGGATTTTGTACGTTGAGTTATTTGTGCTGTTCAGAGACTCTTTGAGTCATGGAAGTTATTCCCCCCCATCTCACTTCTCTCCGAACTAGGAAAAGAAGCTGATGGAAGATAGAATTGCTGAATGTACTTCTCAGCTGGCTGAAGAAGAAGAAAAGGCCAAAAACTTGGCCAAACTGAAGAACAAGCAGGAGATGATGATCACTGATTTAGAAGGTTTGTTCTTCTCCATCTGCCTATCAACAGCTTTGAGGTTATGCAAGGAAGGAATGGATCACTTACAGCAATGTATATAGATATCTGATTTGGTCTTCTAAATGTACCCTTATATGTGCATACATATAGCTGTCGTTTATCTAAACCTTGCAAGAAATGTTGTGCTCTTGCAAGGCTTGTTGCATCTGGCTCCTCTGTGTTATGCTTCAACTCGTGTTACACTTCGAAGAATCCATTTCATTTATGGATGCTTTCAGGAATTTGTGATGTTGCACAAATCCCTTAGTAACAAGGTAAAACATCTGTCTCTTAGGAGTTTGCTATGCTTTTCTCTAAGAACTCATTAAAAAAACATTTCTGAAGGAATGTTAACTATTCATTTATTCAAAAAAAAACCCACAAAAAAAACCAACCTGAGTAGCCTAAGGAAACATGAATTGTTTTGTTTTTCTCAATGTTTTGTACATCTGAAATGGTTCCATTTTTCTGTCCATTTTTTCTGGGTTGTTTAACTGTTTCTTCACAGACTGAAGCTGCCCTGTATATATATATATATACATAGCCCTTATTAATTTAAAAAGTAAAATAAATGTATGAAAAAGCCTTATGATTGTTACACAATATGAATAAAGTGCCAAGCTGAAATTGCAAAATGGAAGGCTAAATTGCTCTGTGCCCGAATTTGGAAATATTTTTGCACCAACTATGTAATGGCCTTTCTTGCTACATCTTTTAAAACTGAGGTGCTTATGAAAGAATACAGAGCTAAGCTTTCTATGCATAGGTAGGTGTTGAGCTAATAGGGATAGAAAGAGATTGATGTACCTTTTTGCCTACAAAATCATATTCAGAAACAATAATTTGGGTATAAGTAGAAGTGGAGTATAACTTTGGAGTAGTTGTTTGCTTGAATCAGGATTAGTAGTTCTGAAAGTATCTGACAGATGTGTTTGGTTATGGTGCCATTCTAAGACTGATGAGCAAAAAATGGAAATTAAAGCTTAAATGTAAGGTGTGCAACTTCTTGGCTAGCTGAGCACTATAGAATAATATTTATTCTTGGCAATAGTTCAAGAAGCCTTAAAGCTTTCTCTGCTAGAGTCTTGGCACTGTTGGGCACTAAAATTTGGACCAAAACTTAATTAATTTTGCTGTGAGATTTCTCCTGTCCCCTCACTGTCTTGTGTGATAGTGTTCTGACTAAAGCTCCTCAGAAATATGATGTGAAAACAGAAGGAAAAATGCCTCTCTAAACTTTTTAGAGAGAGGGTATGTTCCAGAAAAACATACTTGTGGTCTGAATTACCCTGGGTGGCTGAGAGACATCATTCTTGAGCATAGCTTTCTCTCCATAAAGAAGATGAGGGCCTGAACCTGTAGCAAACTTAGAAAGTATAGGAAAGAAATCTGTTGATAGAGAGCCTTGCCAAATATCAATGGGATGTGTGTTAGTGGCACAGATGCTTCCAAAAAACTGTCTGTCCAAGTTTTCTTAGATCTGTATTTTCCAGTAGATATTTTGGAGCCCTGTCTAGCCCTTCAGAAGCTGTGTACACTGACATTTTTTCCAGACCATTGCTGATGTTCATTTTTGAATCCTTATGCCTGTGATCATCTGTCCTAGCAGTTCCAGCTGCTCTTCTGTCAGACCCCATTCCTTACTTTCTGTCGAGGCTAGGTTGTTTCTGTTCCCTTACTTCACACTTTTTGCTTCCTCCAAGGTAGCTGACTTCTTAACTTTACCTGCTTTGTGAAGTTTTGCTTCTTTTTTTCTTGTTGTTGTTGTTTTCCAGCATTCCAGCTACAAATTGGATGAAAAGTTGATGTAATATTAAACATTAAACTTCCACCCCTCTTGCCACCCTGTTCCCTTGCCCCCAGACCTTTGGAGGATTATTAGATTAAAAAAGAAATGAACAAGCAAACAAAACCTTACAAATCTTTGTCACTTCTGTAGAGCGCTTAAAAAAGGAGGAGAAGACACGTCAAGAATTAGAAAAAGCCAAGAGAAAACTGGATGGTGAAACTACAGATTTACAGGACCAAATAGCTGAGCTGCAAGCCCAGATTGAAGAGCTGAAGATCCAGCTGGCCAAGAAGGAGGAAGAGCTGCAGGCTGCTCTTGCAAGGTCAGTGCACAGTGGGATTTATGAGCACAGAGAGATGGTAGACAGCTGCTTTCTGACACTGCTTTTGAGTTAAATGTAAACTCACTGAACTGGGAGTGTTTAATGCAGGAACAAGCTCACATTTGTAAGAAGGAGTCTGTAGACATCAGTGTGCTGTGAGCAGGCATGGCAAAACTAGAGTTGAATCTTATCTGTCTCCTGGCTCTACAAAGCTGGAAGTTACAACAGTGTATGAGAGTTTGAGCTCTGGAATCTTTTGTCTCCAGAGTTCAGGCTCAAGAGGGAAAAACATTTAACTGTCAGTGAGTCAGAGAACTTTCCATGGATAGGTAGGAAACAAACGATCAGAATTTGTGTGGTAGCCTTGCTGTAGCACAATATAATATAGATGAAACACATTGATTTTTTGAATAATGAACTATTATGTTGCAGGAAGAGAATTCAGACAGAGTGCATTTTTGGAATGGTTTTAAATCAGATTTACAAAACTGGAGTGTTTGGATGCTGACTTGTTTGATCAGTCTTACAGTTCATCTTATGGCACTGTGCTTGTCAAGACATTAGAACTACTGCACAATTTATCCAAAGTTATACAACATTGTGTATTTAATTAATGCCAGATTTACAAGAACAAAGAGAGATTATTGACTGTTGTGCCTGTGTTTAACAGAGGTGATGAAGAAGCAGTTCAGAAGAACAATGCACTTAAAGTGATCAGAGAGTTGCAGGCCCAAATTGCAGAGCTGCAGGAGGATCTTGAATCTGAGAAAGCATCACGCAATAAGGCAGAAAAGCAGAAAAGAGATTTGAGTGAAGAGCTGGAGGCTTTAAAAACTGAACTGGAAGATACCTTGGATACCACTGCAGCTCAGCAAGAGCTGAGGTAGGGCCATGTGCCTGTGTAAGAAGGCGCTGATAAAGTTAACCTTTAATTTACTGAGGATTAAAATGGTGAGTTTTTTTGTTATTATTATTTTTTTTTAATTTACAACTCTGATGTTTGCTCTAGGACAAAACGTGAGCAGGAGGTGGCTGAGCTGAAGAAAGCAATTGAAGAGGAAACCAAGAACCATGAAGCACAGATCCAGGAAATCAGGCAGAGGCATGCTACTGCCCTGGAAGAGCTCTCTGAACAACTTGAACAGGCCAAAAGGGTGAGCAGAAAATGAATTACAGCATTTATTGTTCCACTTCGGGTTCATGTAAATAATATAGCTGTCCTAGGACCTTCTGCTCACATCTGCAGAGCTAAGTTGTCTTTATCTGTGCATACATTACTCTTGTAATTGAACCGAATGTATTGCACGTAAATACATTGGAACTCCTAGGTTTGGCATCTGTCTGAAAAGCCTTGATTAGTTTTGGAAAGAGTACACCTAGAGATAAAATCACGTGGGAGTTATCCAGCAATCCACATGCTTATTTGGTGAAAAGCAGTTCACAGCACTGAGTGATCAGCAGAATGCTTCCAAATATGGTCACTGTAGCATCAGCACTCAGAAATCATGAACCGTGAGTGCAGGTAGTGTAAAGTTCTTCCAGCCCCTCCAACTCTGTGCTTGGACTGGGAACTCCAGTGCTATGTGTGGAATGCTTGGCCCATCTGTACAGCTACACTGTCTTCTGTGGTAACCACCAGCAGCAGGTAGGAGGAGGTGCTCCCTTGTTGTTATTTGTGTAGCCTGGGTGTTTTGTTCAAGAGCAGAATTACTCCATCGCTGCCAAAAAGAGCATTTAGCTTATGTGGTGACAGTCTTGGTCATTCACAAATGCATTTGTGGACAGTTCATATGCTGTAGCCCTATTTTTATGTAGGGAACAACTTAGAGAATTCCTTAATGGAAAATACGGAGTGAGAAATGCAGCAGTTAAAGCAGTGGAAAATAGGTTTTTGTTCACTTCAAGATCTCATATACTCTGCTGCATGTTTATTAAATGTCAGCAATAGAGCATGAGGAATGGAAGAATACCCTGCAGTCTTCAATAAGTGTTCTCAACAAGAAAGTGATGTCAGTTTGGTGAGAATGGAGCATAACAGTAATGGATGTGAGAGATGTTTCCAAAGATTTTTTGACTAATGTCAGTGCTGTGGTGGAAAGTGCTTTGTTGTGCACTTCCAGGCTGCTATGCCTACTAAAATCAGGGCAACTTTAGCTGATATCTTTCCTATTATTTCTGTGAGATGAGCCATGCTGATCTGTTAATGGGCGCATTCCTTCCTACTTACAGTGTGACTCCAACAGCCCTTGTTCAGCACTGATGTCCCAGATCTCACTGAAGTCCCTGGGGAGCCTTGTGCTGCTTGCTGATACCTGTAATGTCTGCAAGTGGGTTCACATGCATTAACTTGTATTGGTCCACCATGCACAGAGTGTTACGTGGCAGTGTTCTAAGCACTCTACTTGCAGCTCGCTGAGTTTTATCTTTGAACTTGTAAAGTGGCTTTGCTGGATGGATTTTTTTAGCAGATTTCTTTATTGATATATGTAACAAAGTGTTGAATTTCTTTCTTTGTTTTTTTTCTTTCCTAGTTCAAAGCAAATCTTGAAAAAAATAAGCAAGGCCTAGAATCTGACAACAAAGAGTTGGCCTGTGAAGTGAAGGTGTTGCAGCAGGTCAAGGCAGAGTCTGAGCATAAGAGGAAGAAGCTTGATGCTCAGGTACAAGAACTAACTGCTAAGGTCACAGAAGGTGAAAGACTGAGGGTGGAGCTGGCGGAGAAAGCTAACAAGCTGCAGGTAAGGCTTTGTGAAGTCCTAAGCTGCTGAAAAATAGGCAAGAAAGTGAAAACAAAAAAGTAAATGTCTACAGAAATAACCAGGCAAAACATCTTTTGAAGATGCAGCTAGCTCTACAGGAGTTGGGCTTATGGTAGGTGTGGGAAGTGACCTCAGTCACGTTGCTGGTGTGGACTTCAGTAGCTGTAAAGTGGTGACATGCCTCTGAAATAAGTAGCTCAAAAAGCTCAGGCATAATGTTGTGACTGTCCAACTGTGTGATAATTAATGCTGCCTTCTTAGTGCATAGCTTCCCATCCAAGCTTCCCATCCAAAATCCTGTAGGAGGCTCTGTCAGCAGCTGGCCTTCGGGTTTGATCTTGGGTGGAGGGTTGAGCAGACTGGAGTGCTGTCACTGGGAGGTGTGAGCAGAATATGCAGAAAGCCACTGGTTTCCTTTTGTGCTTCAAAGTTGGGATCTTGACAGATAAGGACTGCAAGTCCCATTATTTGGGAAATAGAGAAAATGAGCAAACAAGGAGACAGGGCTGACTTCTGAAGAGCAGCAGTGAGCTCTGAGGTAAATCAGCCCAATGACCTTAGGAATGAGGATGGTCCAGTTCATTTCAGGGGAAGATTTCGTGCATCCTCTTTACGCTATCCCCAAAGTAACACAAAATAAAGTAACTGGAGCTGGCCCCTGATGGAAGCATTTGTAGAGGTCCTTTGAAGCCACATGTCATCCTGATAATCCTTGAATTCATGGTCCCATAATATATATAATCCTGTAATTAAGAATGACGTTTGGCTACAGAAGCAGAATACTGGCCTGCAGATACTGGGGTGATGTGTTCCATTAAATGGAGTACCTACCATGTTATACCACTGAAGTTCAATATTAACATCCAATTTCAGCTTTCTAGCCAATTTTCAATATATTTAGTTTGTGGTATCTGTGTACTGGAAGCTACTGTTGTCTTTGCATTCCTGGAATTTGAGGCTGGTTCTGAAGCTCCAGCTCCCAGTGGGATGTAGGATTTGCCACGAGTCAGCTGTGTGCAGTTACCTTGAGGTTGCTTGCTTTGCAGAACGAGTTGGATAATGTCTCAAGTCTCCTGGAGGAAGCAGAGAAGAAAGGCATCAAGTTTGCCAAGGATGCAGCTAGTTTGGAATCTCAACTTCAGGATACACAGGTGTGTGTGCAATGAAGCTTGAAGGCTGCACTCGAGCTTTGTTCCTTACCAAACTGCTAACTGCATAGCAGAGAATACATTTGCATTCATGACTTTGAAAGTCCATTGAGTAGAATGTGTACTTCCAGTTTAAGTCTAGTAAAGGATGATGTATAAATGGCTGCTCAGCTGCATGTGAGGCCAGTTTTTTGTTATCTATGATACAGTACTTGATAGACAGTAACCTTTCTGTTTCTCTTCTATTTTGTAGTCCGTAGGAGGTAAGTAGTCAGGAAGAGCTCTTTCAAGTAGAGCGCTAATGGAAATGAGATACCTCAAGGCGAGGGCTGATAACAGTTCTTACAGCTTAAGTTCTTAAAACCACCAGCAGCAATTATTTATTTTATGTAGGTTTTATGTAATTATCACTCAGATATACTTCTTCAGGTATAAAAGTGCTAATGGTGACTACCAGAATGATGTTAATCGCAGTTAGAGATGCGTGAGGAATTGGGCTGAGGGGAAGGTTGTTACACCTTCTGTTAATTTCCATTAAGAAAGGTTTCCATTGCCACATTACAGCTATTTTTTCAACTGACTTTTGCATTTCTGCAGTACAGCAGAGCTTTGAAGTGTGCTGCCATTGCAGGATTTACTGCTGGCTTGTTTCTTCTTCTTAGATCAGTTTAAATAGGTGCTCTGTTTGTCCTAAAGAGGAAAAATAAGAAAGCTTCTCAGCTCATCCCTTCTAAACAAAGGGAAAGTATTATCTGTGAACTTCTAGAACACTGCAGCATATATCCCCTAATCAGAAATATGCTCCAAATGAATGTTAAATACCTTTTTGGAAAGCCAAATTTCAGTTGTTTTCTTAAGCATGTCACTGTACAAAGATCTTGCAAGAAAAGTAATTGAACCAGAAACTCTATATAGAGTAATGGAGGGTGGTAGACAAACTGAGCTTTGAATATGAATGTACATGTTTGTGTGACAGGAGCTACTTCAGGAAGAAACTCGCCAGAAACTCAACCTAAGCAGTAGAATTAGGCAGCTAGAAGAGGAGAAGAACAACCTGCAAGAGCAGCAGGAAGAGGAGGAGGAGGCCAGGAAGAATCTGGAGAAACAGATGCTAGCCTTGCAGGCACAGGTAGGTGGTTGCAAATGGCAGGACTGTAAGATAAGGTCTTAGATACAGATTGTTGGAAAATGCCAAGCCACTGTCCCTTGTGTCTGTGAAGCTGTGGATGCTCTATCCCTAGAAGTGTTCAGGCTGGGCAGAGCCTTCAGCAGCCTGGTCTGGATGGAAGGTGCCCTGCTCATTGCAGAGAATTGGAACTAGAGAGTCTTCAAACAACTCAAGACACCCAGAAATAGTGGATTGGATTTCTGAATAGAACTTCGTGTGTTCTTCCTCCATTGCAGTAATGATTGGCACAACTAGTTGTAAGGGGCAGGGCATTGCTCTGTTTTGTGAGCTAGCAGCATACAATTTCTACTACTTTAACCAGAGATAGCATCTGCTTGTGATTTTGTAGTCTGGGCTTGATGCTATTTTTCTTCTTGTGATGTACTGAGCAATATTATTCTCTTTTGCTACATTTCAGTTAGTTGAGGCTAAGAAAAAGGTAGATGATGATTTGGGAACGATTGAAGGTTTGGAGGAAAATAAGAAGAAATTACTGAAGGATATGGAGTCCTTAAGCCAACGGCTGGAAGAGAAGGCAATGGCTTATGATAAACTAGAAAAGACAAAGAATCGCCTGCAGCAGGAGCTGGATGACTTGATGGTAGACCTGGATCATCAGCGCCAGATTGTTTCTAACCTGGAGAAGAAGCAGAAGAAATTCGATCAGGTAATCTAGTTTCCTGTCATCCTACTACTTCGTATGATTTTTAAATGACATCTTGCTTAAGTAGTTGCTGCCTAAATTAATATTATAAATAGAAGAATCCAGACAGACTGCTGTGGTTATTGGTGTGAGCATCATGACCTTTGTTATAAGTGGGTATGCATGATTTCAGTGGGCTACGTATTACCTTTGAGTTTTGATAGATGAGGAAATAAGCTCCTTGTGTGTACAAAATGAAACAATATTGGAACAAAAACTCGAAAAGCTTTAGTTAAGCTTGAGGGGTTACAATAAGAAAGGACTGGAGGACCAAAAGATCAAGATGTAAAGCAGCATTGACTGCTAGTTTTCTTTCCTCATCCCATCCCTGAACAACTTGAGCTGTTTCCTTACCACCACTTTGACCAAGTCCTGAAAGGCTAGAGAGAACTTCTGAAGGCCAACTGAACTTAAACCATTAACCACTTGGATGGTTAAAGCACACAGGGCTGTAAGGAGCTGCTTACAGAGCAAGGAGATTAATTTATCTGTTTGTGTTATTTTGTTGTTCAGATGCTGGCAGAAGAGAAGAACATTTCTGCTCGATATGCAGAGGAGAGAGATCGTGCTGAAGCAGAGGCAAGGGAGAAGGAAACGAAAGCACTGTCTCTGGCTCGGGCTTTGGAAGAAGCCCTGGAAGCAAAGGAAGAATTTGAGAGACAGAACAAACAACTGCGGGCAGATATGGAGGACTTGATGAGCTCTAAAGATGATGTGGGCAAAAATGTGAGTACTTATCCACATTTCATTTTATTACCTACTACATGGGGAATAGCACAGTAAAACTCCTTCACTGGAGAAGCATGATAAAAAAATAACTGTGTAATGCAAACTACTCAAGGTGTGGGTGTTCAGAATCTGAGGGCCAGGGGGTGATTTTTCAGGTGTAATTCATATCATACAAAGAGACCCAGTGTGTGGAGGGCAGAAGTTGCTGACTAAAGGGCTAGTGGCACTTACTCTAGATTTAAGAGCTTGTCTCTCTGTTCTCTTCGTCATGCTGTGTGCACAGCTCCTCTTTCCAATAATCTACTTAGATTTTTGTTGTAGTGCACAGTTAGAAAAGCTTCTCTGCCTGTTCTGATTCAGACGTGAGCATCATCTCACATCACTGTACTGTGTCCTTGTAATGCCTTATTTTGCTGTTACTGGGCACTTTGGTTTAGATACCTGGAGGAGAGGGTCTGATAAATGTTTGTGGTTTAGGTCCACGAGCTGGAGAAATCCAAGCGGACTTTAGAGCAACAGGTTGAAGAGATGAGAACTCAGCTTGAGGAACTGGAAGATGAGCTACAGGCCACAGAAGATGCTAAGCTTCGTTTGGAGGTGAACATGCAAGCTATGAAAGCCCAGTTTGAGAGAGATCTGCAAGCCAGAGATGAGCAGAACGAAGAGAAAAAGAGGATGCTGGTCAAACAAGTACGTCTGCTTTGCTGCATTTTGTAGAGGGAAGGGTGTGAGGCTTTGCTGCCAAAGCTTTGTGGCTTCCATAGTAACTTACTACTGAAAAATAAAACCATTTGCTTGAAGACCTCACCCTATAAAAACTCTCTAGCACTGATCTTACTGAACAACTGAGAATCTCCAATATATGGGTCTTGTAGAAGCAAACAATGTCCTTGGAAGGCTTCTCAAGTTTTACAATGCAGGAGTTGTCATTAACTTGCATAGGAGCGGAGCCCTTGACGTTAACATAAGGAGTGACACTTGGTTTTGGAATAGAAAAATAGTGATTGTAAGTTATTTCTAAGTAGCTGAACAGATGAAATGGGAATGCTTCAAACACTGAGTTATTGTCTGTTTTCTTTTTTTGTCAGTTCAGAGATCTCTGCTTCCAATTTGCGGATTTGTTTTTTGCCATCTGCAGTGCCTTCCCCTGGAGCCTGCATTCTGTAGGCTCTTCCCATCGAGTAACGTTCATTCAATTGTGCAGAGGCCTTTAGGATTCTCAGTGTCATTTTGGACTTTGTGTCTGTTCTGTTGCTGGGACAGATCTGCTAAATGCTTTCATCTCACAGGTGCGAGAGCTGGAGGCAGAGCTGGAGGATGAGCGCAAGCAGAGGGCTCTTGCTGTAGCAGCCAAGAAGAAAATGGAGATGGATCTGAAAGACCTGGAAGGTCAGATAGAAGCTGCAAACAAGGCTCGAGATGAAGCCATCAAGCAGCTGCGTAAGCTCCAGGTAAGCCCAGCTAGTGCTCTGTCCTCTGGTGACAGTCTGTAAAGTCTGTTGCTCTTCATTAAATACATTTGTAGTTTGAAGGCAGGAGGAATGCTGTACTTGACTGTGCTGGTGTTGTCATAGGGTATCCAGCCTGAACTTAGCACCTCTTCAAATCTCTTCTCGTCCTTCTGTTGGCATGGAGTGGAGGCTGTCCCCCATGTATTTCTATTCAGTAGTGGTCTCTCTTTATTTCAACACTTACCTAAGCAGGTGCTGAATATTGCTTTACAGAGCACATTTTGTTATATTTTTTATCTTTGAATTTACCAATTTGGGCTCAGCTGTTCCTGATGGCTGCTTCCTCAAGATGAACATCTTAAGACATTTTCAGCCAAAAATGCTTCAGAGAAAAAGGAGGAGTAACTTCCAGTGGCTTTTAAAAAGCTCCAAGTTGCTCATTCTTCTTCTTTGGCAAGAGAACCCAGTCCTTGTGCTGAGGATTTATTTCCCATTCCCAGAAAAGTATTCAGCATTTGGCAGAGTTGAGTTTTGCCAAAGGTTTCTCAGAGCTGTGGCCCAAAGCTGCAGAAGTATGAGATCATGGCAAGGCACATGGCAAATCAGATTTCTGCCCAATCTTCTCGATGCCTTGGCAATCCAACTGAACAAAGACAGCTCTGGGCCAGAGCTCAGGCTGTGGGTGAGGAGGGAAGGTTAAAGCAAGGAGTGCTGGTACCTGACAGCATCGTACTCCTCTCCAAAAGAACAGGGCAGCTCTGCTGTGCTCTGTGTGCCCAAAGTATTCCATGATTGGTGGCATTCCGAAGATGCAAGTGTAATTTAAATGCAGGTTCTCTCCAGCTTTCATACTCTTTCAGCATCTTAAGTCACACTGGTGCAGCTTAATACATGCTGAGGTCTTAGTGTGTGTGAGTAGAAGCTAAGCACGTGCTTCTAGATTGTCTGTACAAACAATGGGTTTGTTACCTCTGCAGTGGGACAGGTTTTTCCTTGTGTAATTGTAATACACTTTTTCAGAGTATATGGATTTTACTCCCACATTGCTCCTAGAGCTTTCTCTCTTCCATAAGTTCCACAGCAAATGGTATTGAGCAGCTCTTTATTAGGGTTCTTTTCTTGAGAAGAAATGTCCCAAATAAATTAAGTAAAACCCTATAATAGGATATTTCTGATGAGGAGTGCATGATGCAGGCAAGAAAATGAAATTAAACTATAAAAATAATTGAAGATACATTTAAGTGGGATGAAGTTACGCTGGGGGAGGGACAGAATGCTTCAGAGCTCCTAATAAGTCTTGTGGCTGCCCTAATGCAACATGGCTGTGGGACTTCTTCAACTGCAGGCTCAGATGAAAGACTACCAGAGGGAGCTGGAAGAGGCCCGTGCATCCAGAGATGAGATCTTTGCACAGTCCAAAGAGAGTGAAAAGAAACTCAAAGGTCTCGAAGCAGAAATACTCCAGCTCCAGGAGGTGAGAGTGAACTTCACAAAATGCATTTTCCTTGGTTGAGTAAGGAGAAGATTGGGCAGTGGGAGTAAAAGTCTGTCCTGGCAAGTTGAGTGGGAGCCAGGAGATCTCTCTCTTCCCGCCCCATCACCCTGCTTCCTTCAGCAGCTCTCTGAGCTTGGGCTTCAGACAAATCACTCAAGCAGAGAAGTGAAGGATTCTACCTGAGCTGCATGACAGCTTAAACAGATCTGAGGCCTCACTGAACTTGCGGGGAGGTTCAGGAGTCCCTGAGAGGTGTGGTGTGCAGTGTCAGTACTGACACTGGGGATTAGAAATGCATGAAGAGCAGGAATCCCACTTCAGTGGACCACTGAAGTCTGATGACTTCAAGTTCCTGAGTGTTTCTGCCACATAACACAGTTGACAGTATGAGATTGAGTGCTGTTGATGCAACTGTGCTGAAGCCTCTTATTCTGTTTGGTTCTCCTTGCATTCCTGCTGTGTACTCTGGAGGTGTAACTAAGCTTGCTCAATGCAGTGCCCATTTCACACTGAGCAGGTAATGCTCTCTAACCAACCCAGCGTTGCTTTTGTCTTACTGTTAAGAGCTTGAGTGTTACTTCATGTGTTCTTTTTTCTTACCCTTCTACAAGGAACATCTGTGCTGCAGTGCAGATAATACTGGAACAGTTTTAGAAGGGATGAGTGAGGGACTGTCCTAAGCATCATCAGTTTTTACCACCTGGGGACAAGGCAAAGTGAATCCATTGCATTCAGGTGGCAGTTGAGGGGGAGGAACCTCAAGATGATGCAGCAGTTCTTACCTGGCAGCTTTAGCTGCTGCTCTTCTGCTGAAAGATCTCGGGGATGTTACGCTTCACAGCGTCTGCCAAGGACGAGTTGTTTGCAGGGCTCCTGGGGTTGTAACACACCTCTTGGGGAACCTTTGCAGGAGTTTGCTGCGTCGGAACGAGCCCGTCGCCATGCGGAGCAGGAGCGGGATGAGCTGGCTGATGAGATCGCCAACAGCGCGTCGGGAAAGTGAGTGCCCCAAAGCACCGTGTGCTTCTGCAGCACCTCGGGCAGCTGCAGTTCTCCAAACTCTGCATTGACTTCTCCTCGTGACTTGGGGGGGACACACAGAGCGGCCGTGCACATCTTGACCCCTGTGCTCCTTTCCCAGGTCAGCGCTGCTGGATGAGAAGCGCCGGCTGGAGGCGCGCATTGCGCAGCTGGAGGAGGAGCTGGAAGAGGAGCAGAGCAACATGGAGCTTCTCAACGAGCGCTTCCGGAAGACCACGCTGCAGGTGAGTTGTTGGCAGCTGCTTTTGGGACAGCTCGGGCTCGTGTTGAGTTGGAGGCTCTGAGAGGCAGTGAACGATCCGTTCTCCTCCCCTGGAAGGTGGACACGCTGAATTCGGAGCTGGCCGGGGAGCGCAGCGCTGCGCAGAAGAGCGAGAACGCGCGGCAGCAGCTGGAGAGGCAGAACAAGGAGCTGAAAGCCAAGCTGCAGGAGCTGGAGGGATCTGTGAAGTCAAAGTTCAAGGCAACAATCTCTACTCTAGAAGCCAAGATTGCTCAGCTAGAGGAACAGCTGGAGCAGGAAGCAAAGTAAGGAAGAATCTGTGTGCTCTGTCAGTGGTGTGTCTGACATTGTGCCTTAAACTGTCGGGCTGAGGTGTGAGGTCACAGCTACAGCACAGGTATTAAGTTTTATTCTTTAGAAACCCGTGTGAGGGTCTGACTTGAATCACATGCATTGGGGTGCATCAAAGTGTGTGCTCCTTAACTGAAGCTGCTGATTTATGTCTTGAAGTTAACAAATGGTTGTGTGGACTGGTAGTCCCAGAAACCATGGCTTCTTTAGCAGAAGCTCCTTAAAACCAAGCACATCCCTGAGACATTGGTCCCTTTGGGTTTGACTTTAAAGGGAAGGAGGTCCACAGGGGTGCTGAAGGGCCTGGAGCTTCTCCCCTGTGAATCCCTGAAAGCTGGGACTGCAGAGCGTGGAGGAGGCTTGGAGATGTCATTGAGGTGTGTGCATCCATGAGAGAGGTGCAGAGGGGATGGAGCCAGGTGCTTGTCAGTGGTGCCCAGGGACAGGATGAGAGGAGCAGGCAGGAGCTGGAGTTCAGGAGCTTCCACCTGAACATCAGGAAGCACTTTTTGAACTGGGGGTGACTGAGCACTGGCACAGATCGTTGAAAGATTTGGGGATCTCTTCCTTGGAGGCGTTCAAAAGCTGCTGGGTGTGGAAAAGCAGCTCTGGAACAGATGGCCTCCAGGGGTCCCTCCTCACCTCAACCACTCTCTGAAGTAAATTGTGTGCTCTGTAGTAATAGTCTTTCTTTAGTGAGTGCTTCTTTCCATCTCAGTCCTCCAACTGTTGTTTTCTGGTGTGTCCTAGGAAGATGGAAGGTGGGCTGTCTTACCACCACCTCCGTTCCTCTTGGGCTTTTGGCTCTGGGGGAGGACTGTGACCTTGCTTAGCAGCAATAGTCCTAACACTGCTCTGTCAAATCCCGCTGTGTAGAAGCAAATCCCTGTCCCTCCTTTTAGCCTTCAAATGGCACTCATGCTGCTCCAGTCTCGTACTTTGTGCTTTTAAGGCTGCATCCCAGCTGACCTCCAGCGTATTAAAGTGGAAGTCGGTGCTGCTGGTGGTGCAGGTCAGGCACAGGACTGAGCTGCACAGTGAGGCAGGAGCCTCCGTGAGATGGCACATCCACTGCTCGCAGCCTCCATGTGACTTGTGGTTATTTCCAGGGAAAGAGCAGCTGCCAACAAACTGGTGCGTCGCACAGAGAAGAAATTGAAAGAAGTCTTCATGCAGGTGGAGGACGAGCGCCGGCACGCAGACCAGTACAAGGAGCAGGTAGGAGGAGGGCTTAACCTGAGCTCGGAAAAGGTGGATAAAACCCTTGGAGTAGAAACCCTTCTACTTGGAGTAGAAAGACATTGTTAGTTGGCATTTTAATGAGGATGTGAGGGAAGCCCACTCTTGATAACTAATGGGGCAGGTCCTTACCTGCTCCCTTTGTTAGCTCCGTTGTGGTGATGCACCCCAGACTGTGAGCACCAGTTCTGGGCTGTTTCCAGGAATCCAGATGGGAGTCTGCAGCGAGGCTCCGTCTCCAGCAGGGATGGCGGGGGGCTGGAATAACCCCTTTGCCTTCCCAAATTGCAGGGCTGCAGCTGCCCGGTTTGATCCTGACAAGCTGATTTTTTATTTAAGATGGAAAAAGCGAATGCCAGGATGAAGCAGCTCAAGCGCCAGCTGGAGGAGGCTGAGGAGGAGGCCACACGTGCAAACGCTTCCCGGCGTAAACTGCAGCGTGAGCTGGACGATGCCACAGAGGCCAACGAGGGCCTGAGCAGGGAGGTCAGCACCCTGAAGAACAGGTTGAGGTATGTGGTGCAGGAGCTGGAAGGGGTTTATCTGGGTGCCCGCTGACCGTGTCCCTGGTGCTGTGTCCTGAGGGACCGCCCAGCTGTGGAACTGAGGAGGCAGAGCTGTTGCTGTTAGGGGATGGCCTGCACTGGAGTCTGCTGCCTGAGCCTGATGTGATGCTGCTGAGGCAGCTGCTGGCTGTGAGGATGCTCCTGATGGCTCTCGAACCTGAACTCTTTGGAGCACATGATCCGGGCGGGCTGGGGCTGGTGCTCGAGTCCAGCAGGAGGTGATGTGGCATAAGTGAGACAGCTGGGTTATGCTCTTCCAGTGGCAGCCACTGATTGCGTTTTTCCCAACCCACCCTGTGGGGGCTTTTCACGCTTGGATCTCAAAACCCTGCTCAGAGTTTGGATCCAGTACGGAGCAGGGCTGCAGGAGAGGCAAGAAAACCATCCAGGGTGCAGGGCCAGGAGCTGCAGGGTTTGGGGTACAGTGCAGTACTTCCCAAGAGAGCAGGTTTTCACGATCCCACCCCGCTCAGCACTCAGTCTGATCTAAGCAGTGTTTGAGCTGTGATGACCCCGCAGTGTGGGAGAGGTGCTCCCAACACTCCTCCCTGGGCGGTGATGTTCTGCTGCAGCTCAGCTGGGAGCTGTCGGGGCAGTGTGCAGGCGATGCAAAGCTCTCCATCTCGGCTCTGTTGCTCGCAGGAGGGGCGGCCCCATCACCTTCTCCTCCAGCCGATCCGGCCGGCGCCAGCTGCACATCGAAGGGGCCTCCCTGGAGCTGTCGGACGACGACGCAGAGAGCAAAGGCAGCGATGTGAACGAAGCGCAGCCGACCCCTGCTGAGTAGAGCCCCCACACCATTTGCATGCAGAGACCTTCACACAACATTCGGCGGAGCGAGGAGGACTTTCCTGACCACCAGACTGCCTTGTGGCCCTAACTCTGCCTTACGACACGTCGGCACGCTACAAGGTCGCTTACCATAGGTCAACTATGTCTTAAGGCTCTCCAGCCTCACCATACCGTACCCTGCTTCAGATATAGGTACAACTGCTTTCTTTTTCTTGTTTTTGTTTTGTTTTGTTTTTTACATATAGTAAACAAAACGGGATCGTCTCCGTTCAGTGCATCCGTTTTCCAGATCCTCCATTGTAAAGCCATTTTATACAGCGTTCATGTGAAGGATGAAACTTTCTGTATCGGTTAAAAAACGCAGCTTCATTCCTGGGGGGTCGGGGGGGGTTGGGGCAGAGCTGCTGCTGGGAGCCAGCACGCTTTGTGCACGCTGCATCCTTCCACTCCTCCCGCACTCGGGCGGCCCCGGCTGTACTGAGCCGTCGGATCACTGGAGACCAAACTGCACAGCGTCGTCGTCTCCTCCTAACGGCGCTGGGGGAGCATTGCAGGGGAACGTAGGGATGAATGAGCAGTGTCCCTTCCTTAAGGTGCAGTACCATTTCGGAGTGCTCTCAGCCCCTCCCTCCGTTCCTGTCACACCGCTGCTGCTCTCCGTGCGGTGCTGTGCAGCTGCAGCATCCCCCCCGGCTCTGTGTGTATCGGGTGCAGTCAGCAGGGCAGGCACAGAGCGTGATTCCCCCGGGCTGTGCACAGCTGCCTCCTGCCCTCGTGTTAACACGCCAGTGGATGTGAATCCCGCTTCCGTTGTGTTTTTTTTTTACCCTGAACAGTATTACAGCGAGTAGTTAGCGCTCTTCTTGTTTAAATAGCTGAAGAACTGACATACGGAAAGTGCCTTAGACACTACAGTACTAAGACAATGTTACATATATAATTTGCCTCTATAATGATGATTTAATGTATTAATTTTGACCGTGCTTCATATCACGTACCTCTCTAGTCCAAGTGGTATTGTTGGTATTAGTGACAACGAATCAGTGTTAAGTTGGAGCCTTCCTCTGCCACGTGCTCAGAAGAACAAACAAATACAGATTTCCTTTTTTTTTTTTTTTTTTTTTTTTTTTTTTTTTTTTTTTTTGGTTAAAAGCTTTAACATCTGTCGCAAAGGTTTCGTTGTGTGTGTTTGGGTATTTTTAATCAAACTGGCTGTTGACCACCAGGCATCTGACTGCAAATACCTTGTTCTCTTGTATACCCATATTTCTAGACAATGATTTTTGTAAGACAATAAATTTATTCATTATAGCTGTGGCCGCCTGCTCTGTTTACTTCCAGGAGGAGCTGTCTCTTGAGGCTGGCATAGACCTTAATAAATGAGAACATGGCTGGAAGCTGACTTCTCCCTTCTTACTGTTTTGTTTTGCTCTTTTCTACCTCAGCGGATCCAGGGTTGGGTCAGGGCTGGAGAGTGCAGCTCCAGATCACAAAGGGATCTCTGAACCCCCATGTGGGTTCTGCACCATTGCTCCCTGTGCCCTCTGAGCTTCAATTCCGTGCTTACCAGGGCCTGGTTGCTGTGCTGAGCTGCTTTTGGTTTGGGAGGGCTGTACCTGTTGCCTCCACGGGGCCTGGGGGCACCTGCTGGGGGGGGCCACGAGCACCTGGGGGCGGGGAGCTGAGCAGCACAGGGCTGTGCTGCTGGGGGCAGTGCTGGGAGGCACTGCTGTGGGAGCTGCACGGGGTCCACGCTGCCCCTCACTGCTCATGGCCAGAGCCCGGGACCCTGAGCACAGAATCCTGCCCCAAAGATGCGCTCAGCCCTGCTGGAGCGCCAAGGAAGGGGCACAGAGGAGAGCACTGCAGCCAAAACACAGCCACAGTCTGCAAAATCCACTGACTCCACATTAAAAGAAGTTGTTTTTTGGAATATTACTCTCAGGTTTCAATAGCCTTTGAACCACGTTACGCTGTGTGACCACGGTGGTATGGTACACTGTCCTACTGAAACATGCCATATAGACTTTGAATAAATAAAGCTACAAAGCCCAAGTTATGTACAAAGATCTTCAGCAAAGATAATATGTGTACAAACCTATGTACAATAAAACAAAATGTAAACAGTCAAATGCAGCAGAGGATGCACAGGAAAGGAGGACCGTAGGGGCCCGAAGGGGGGAACGCTCCCACCTCTTTTCTGCTGGGGCTGATGTCTCAGCACTCGTCAATAAACCACAGCTGCAGATGGAGCCAGCTGGGAAGGAAGGTTTTCTTCTCAGAGCTCTGTGGGGTGCGTTGGTTCACATCAAAATCCACCAACTCTGAGGCACACGGACAGGGAACTCACACAAATACATCTCCTCGAAGACCCACGGAGGTACACGGTCGCCCCAAACTGTCACAGAAGCCTGCAGGTGATCGGGGGAACTCCGGCCCTGTATCACAGAGCTGAACACGGGGATGAAGGACACAGGGTCCTGGAGGGGGGAGCAGTTTGTGGGCAGCGTGGGCCATGGGCAGAGCAGCTTCCTGAAGAGCTGATGGCTGTGGGGGAGTGGCACTACGGAGGGCTGGGACTGGAAGTACAGCTCAGGCACAGGGGAACTGCTGCTTGCCAAGGGAAGAGGCTCCAGCCAAGCTCACCCCAGGACTGCTAAGGGCACTGGTGCTCAATGATGTGTGCTGGGCTCATGGTAGCCACCCCCAGCCCCTGTGCCAGCCAGGCCCTGGCTCCCCCCTGCCCCAGCAGCTCCCCGCCCATCTCACCTGTCCTGCTGTGATTTCTAAGCCGCATTAACTCACAGCCCCAGAGATAACTGGCAGTCCCCTCCCCCTGGTACCCCTGCACGGCTTACAGGGCAGCATGTGACATCAGGCAGGGGGCGGTGGAGCCTTCAAGAGAAGCAGCAAATGTTTTTGCCACACCAAACCTAACTGAGAGAAGAGATGCAGTGACAGAGCAGCAGCGCCTGGCTGAGGCTCTGCCCCCCTGGCACACAGCACTATGTGTCAGCCTGTGCAACACGTGGTATGGGGCCACACAGCACGTCCACTACAGCAATGGGAGATAGTTAACTCTATTAACAGGACAGGAAATGCTGCAAGCACGGGGTCTCCTCCAGCAGCACGGGCACTGCTGCATGCCATGGTGTAGGTCCTGTTCCCGCGGGGGAGGGGGAGGAAACCAAAGCACTTCTCTTGTTGGGCAGAGAAAAGCGTCCGCAAGTCCGAGCACAACGTGGCGCCGACTCATACGCTCAGAGGGAGCATGCCAGGTGCTGAGGAAGGCCTGGACGCACCCAGTCCCGGGGTCCCTTGATCAAAGCCGTTTACTGCCCTGAGAAGCAAAGAGAAAAGGCAGGTCAGTGCCAGGCAGCCCTGGGGACTGAGCCCCGTCCCTCCAGCCCAAGCCCCGGAGATCAGACCCACCTCCCTGCTGTGTTCACCCCCACGGCACCGAGTGACAGTGACAGGGCAGTGCTGACTGCACCGTGGCTGCACAGGAGGATGTCTTTCCCCCACGCCCCATTGCCAGCTGCTCCCACCCTCCAGGCCCCGGGGCACAGCCAGGCAGGGCTGGCTCCCCTTGACCCCACGTGCCCCTCGTGGGTGGCTCAGCCCAGGCTGATCCCAGCACAGTGGATGGGAGGCACCGTCCATCCCTATGCACACACTCACACAGCCACAGTGCAACCACACAATGGAGAACGGGCTCAGTGAGAGCAGGCAGAGTATGTTAAAGCACAGCAGAGCTCGGGGTGCAGTGCAGCTCCGGGGCTCTCCAGGTCCCCCCCCACCCCACCCCACCCCAGTGAGCCCCCAAACCCCCAGCTTCCCAGTTTCCAAAGCTGCTCTCAGACGTGAGGGCACACAGCCTGGGGAGCAGCACACAGTCTGCAATGAGGCTCAGCACACGGTGCCTGAGCTCACCATCACCGTGCAGGACAGCACGCCCACCCAACCACTGCCCCGGGCAGGGTTAGCACAGGACTGCTCTGGAGGAGCAGCTGAAGAACAGGAATGCTTGTTGGCAAGGACAGCTCCCCATGGTGACACACAGCTTGCTACTGCAGAGCCCTCCCCCAGCAGAGCCTGTCACACCCCACACGAGGTTCCCAGCAGGATGAAAGCTCTGCCATCTCCTTTCCTTTCAAACGACTGAGATAGGATCTCTGATGCGTTTCAGAGGTGCAGCAAAAAGCTGTTGGAAAAGACTTAGGGCAGATGTACTCTGCTGTTGTCACTTGAATGAAGGGGTGGGGGGGCAACCTGGTCCCAACGTGGCTCTGCAAATGAGTTACCAGGTAGAAAGCAGCTCTGCCATTGAGCAGAAGGGAGGAAAAAAAAACCAAGTATGGGATTAAAATGCAGTGTTTTCCCTCTTCTGCAAGAGAAAATAGACATTCAAGACAGGAACGGCAGAGTTCCACCTTTAAAGGATGTAACTCCCTTCAGCTCCTGCTCTGAGGCTCATTCCACAGCACAGGTGCCTTCTGCATCCCACCACCGAGGCCGGAAGCCATGAAGCAATCAGGTCCTCTGCAAGATGCCACACAAACGTGGTAGGGCCCAGACCACTCCACCAGCATCACAATTTCTTGAAGCCCGAGACAAGGAGGAGCAGGAGCTGCACGGCTCACACTGCACACTGCTCGCCCTCGGTGCAGAAAGAAAGATCCAGAAGCAGCCTCCCTTGCAGAACGATGGCTCTATGGTGGGTCCATCAGGGCCCAGGCCTCAGGATGAGCAGAAGCCACCAATCCCTGCTGGAAACGTCCCCTGCAGCGACTCCTGCTGGTTGTTTCTGACTGCTGTCCTGGCAGCAGCATAAACACGGTGCCCATCTTCAGCAGCTCTCTGCCCTGTGATTGCTCCAGAGAGATTTTTGACTCATTAATCTGCATTTTTTCCTTAGCACAAAGTCTCTGAGGCTGAAACGCATGATGGCTGTGGGGGAAGTGGCATCCTCGACCCTAAGCATCAAACAGAACCTCAACAGAAGACCATCCTGGAGCTGAATAACCCAGCCTGGCACCACAGCACACACAGCAGGGAACAGCTCCCCCTGCTCCCTCTGGACACAGTGCAACACCCAGCACAGTGCTGGAGGAGAAACACAACCAAAGGGCAAACTCACTTTAGAGTTAACTGGGGCAACAGCAGCAGTGCTTCACCCCGTGTCTCTGATATGTCTGACTCCATGAGAAACATGCATGTATTTGAAGAGTTATTAAACCAAGAAAGCAAGCAGCAATCACTCATAGCTGCAACTGGTCACAGCACCAGGGAAACTACGTAAAGCAAGGAGAGATTACAGCCTCAGGCCTCAATCATCACCTATTAGTTTGTAATGCTATGAGAACAACTGCATGCAGTTAGCATATCCACCAACTGTACACCTCCAAGCACCACAGTTAAAATGCATGCAGCTTATCATTGCAAATGAATTCATTTACCCATGACCAGGGTGGGGAATATCACCTTTTCACGCCTAGTGGAGAAAAAGTGAAACAGTTTATGCACACAGTGAAGACATTCTTGGGCATAACCCTGAGTTAAGACACAGGGAGAAGTGTTTGACTGAACCTCACCCAGCTGCTGCACAAGGATGCTCTGCTCTGCAGGGCAGCCAGGGAGCCCAGGCACAGAGACTGCCACTATACCTACGTGCACGGTGGGACTGCCAGCAGTGTGCAAGCAGAGGCACATTTAAACACAGCCCACCACATTCACAGAAATCATCTCAGCATAAACATCAACTGCAATGACTCTGATGTTCATGAAAGCAGGAAGAGGAGCAAGGGAGATGTGAGCAAGGATGCTGTGCCCCGGGGAACAAACACCTCATCCTGGTTTGCTGCTGTCCCAGCTCAGCTGTTCCTGTGCCAGGCCTCTGCGGGACCCATCAAGGTCAGAGCCACCCTATTCCCCAACTGGACCGAAGTTACTAACAGCTGAGAACAATTAAAACTGCAAAGAAACAAAATTTCCATCAGAGAACATCCCCTCGGGTGCTGTTCTGCTGGGCCTTGATGTGTACACAGCCATCGTGTTCCTAAAGGAACCAGTCTTACTCCAGATTTGGTGGAGCATGAATAAAAAAACAAAAGCAAAAACCAACACAGTAGTTAATTCCTGACTTCCAATTCTTCTGCAAAACTCATGTGCAAACCCAGCTGTTCTCCAAACCTCCCCACGAATGATTCTGAGGTAACTGCCCCTGTCCTTGCTCCTGCACCTTCAGCTGCCTGCCTAGCTCTGCTCAGCAAGCAGAGAGCAGGTGTTCCATGAGAGATGGAGGCTCAAACAGTTTTAGCAACAAAAAGGCAGAGAAAGGAAAGCAAACGGAACCGTAGTGACGTGGTGGATTACCTCTGGCTCAATCCCACCACCCAACAACTGGCTGTTCATAAGGCAGCGGCTGCAGGCTGGACCCGGTCTACCAGTGCACGTGGCTGTTTCAGGCTCCAGCGACAGTTTGGGGCAGGGAACAGAGCACAGGGGCTGGAGAGAAAGGAGAAGAGGGGAGAAGAAAGGGCACGCCTCAGCTCAGCCACTGTGATGTGCAGAGCTCGCTGATAGGAGGCTCTCACACACAGAATTGAGGAAGGTTTACACGACAGCTGTGGAGATGTGTGCAGCACAACACTGCATCCACCCCTGGGCCACGAGGGGGCAAGAAGGCAGAGCAGGGCAGCTGTAAGGTGTGAGCTGCTGAGCCCACTGCCAGCAGCACACAGAGGGGAGGGATGGGACAGCAGGGCCCTGGCAAGGATCTCTAACAGTGCATCAGTCACTTCCGCTCGCTTTCCCAGCCTGTTAACATCCTTTAAGCCTGCTGAGGAAGTTTGCTATCAACAGGACACACTCCTAAACCTTTTTCAGCCTGCCCTGAACTGCAGGCAGCCAGCCCAGATAACAAGTGAGATGACAATCTAGGTAATTAGGAGCGACTCCCATCCCACGCAGCGATCAGCTTATTCACCATACCTCAATTCAGCTCAGCCATGCTGCTTCCTAAGAGCACTTTAATCTCTCCCCAGCACAGCTCTGACAGCTTGCACACGAAATGGAGCCCATGTTGGCTGGGTGAGCAGTGTGCTGATGCACAGAGCCTGGTCAGCCTCCTAGAACATGGTCAACCTCAACATCTGTCCCATTTGCACGTGATGCTGACCTTGCTAAGCATGTGAACGCTTCCTTTCCAAAAGCAGGAAACAACTGCAGCTCTGGAAGTTCTTCTTGCCAGTTCCTAAGAGGCAGTCTGCCCTGCTACCCACATAGCAACATGATTCAGTTCACACAAGGAGGATTCCAGAAACCCAGCCTGTCTGCTCTCTGTATGGTACTCTTTAGGTTGGTAACAGCTTGTTTAAAGCTCTGAATAAATCCTGTATTGAAGATGTGCTGAATATCAGTGTTAAAGCTGTACTGGATGAAGTGTAACAGGGAAGACCTCCACCAGCAGAGAGAACAGAGGGTGTTCTGTGCTGTGACACCAAGCCCAGGTTTCTGTATCACAGGGTAACAGTGGAGAAGAGCTGGGCTGTGCACCCTGCTCCTCAGCACTGCTCACACAGCCACAGGGCCCTGAGCTACGAAGGACTGTGGGAAAATCCTCCTGCTGAACTGCTTCCCCACGTCAGAGAGGAAGCTCCAACTATAAGCAAGTCACACAAGGGTGGCTTTTTTGGTGAAAGCTGCTTGAGCCTTATGGTTGACACACAACAGGACAGTACAGGACAGCTGCCCCTTCTACCAGCAAGGATTACGTGGTAAAGAACATTTCCCTTTCCACTAATAGCACAGAGGAGCAGAGCAAAGAGGCTCCCAAGGGAGCACGTGCTGCCCACACTCAGCTGCTCCTAAGGGAACCTCCAGGTCTGCACATCAGGCACTCCTCACACACAAGCACACCAGCAGCTACCACAGCCCCACCACTGTCTGCCTGAGATCCTCCTAAGGGCACTGCACCTGAAGGTTTCCACAGCCACCAAGAGCTGAGGCAGCAGAGGGGCAGCACAGGTGATGACACCCTACCAGCTGAGAGGTCAAACACTTGCTCTTCTCTTCACTTCACAGCAGCCTGCAGTGTAACACTGCTTCTCTGTCTCCCCAAGAACCCGGCTCCACAAATTATTTCTTACTGGATGAAAGCTGTGGTGGGCTAAAAATAAGCCAAGAAAAACTCCTGCTCCACACAGCATCCTGAAACAACCCCCTCCCCTCACCCAGCATACAAATACATACTGACTTACCCTTTGTCAAAGAAGGAAGTATGCCCTGGATGAGGGTACTTTGTGCCGTTGCTGTTCATCATGCTGCTGTTAGCATTCCCTGAAATATAGGATTTCCGTGATGCCTGGTCCTTGGCAAAATTCCTGCAAGCAGCTAATTTGGATTCTAAGGCCTGTGAAAGGAAAAGAGAGGTGGGGGGGAGGGAGAAGAGTGATTTTTTTTTAGAGAACATATTTTGCTGGTCAAGTTCAGGCTTTAGCATGACCAGAGATCACTATGATCAGAATTCTGTGTGATCATCTTCAGCAAAAACTGAGTGAAATAGGAACAAAGCTGTCATTTTCTCAAATAAGAACCACGTAACAAGCTGCTAATGCAGGTGCAATCATACTCCATCAGGGTAAGGACTTTAGAAGAAGTCAACTCTCATTTCAGTACCTAAAGCAGGAAAGTCAGATCCCAGAAGTTATTGAAACCTCCTGTTACAGACTTAGAGTGAGCTGGTGCAGGCTGCCCAAAAAACTCAAGGAGAACCAAAAGCAGAATCCTCCAGTTACAAATATACTGTCCCTCCTAGAAAGTTGTGGTTTTCCCAGGAAAGTGTCTTCTGGTTTTTCTTTCTTAATCACTGCCTGCAAAACTTAGCCAGTTTCTTAATCCTCCCTGCTAAGCTTCCGAAGAGGTGCTACAGAGGCAGCAAGAAGAGGGAAAGAGAGGCAGGCAAGCCTCACCCCAGGGTTCCTACCTCATCTCTACTGCATCTGAGCAAGCCTGACAAAGTTCCTTTTCTCCTACACAAGGTAGCAGACTTGCCTCATCCACTGACTCCTAGCAGGGAAGAGACCAAGACCCTGATTCTCCCTGCTGGTGTGACCTGTGCCATGTAGCTTGCTGTCTCACATGCTGAGGGGAACATCTCCGAGAGAAAGGGAGCCTAAGGCACAGGATGAGAGATCCTGTGGGTAAGCCAACACAGGGAAATCCTGAACACACTGTAATTATTACTAAATAAAAGCATGAGTGGAATTCTGTATCGGTGGCAGTGTGTGTTTAGGAACTGGCTGGAAAAGAAGCATGCTTATTTGGCATTTCCTGTCCTTACAGAGTAATCACATGGGATGTCATTAAGCTCCCTAAATCCCCTACAGACTCTTACTCACAATGATCCCATTTTAAACATGCCACTCTGCAACCCTGAGTCGTCCTTCTGCCCTTTCAACCCAGCCTTGAGCTCACCAACTCCAAATACAAGCAATGATCTAATTTTTGATGTCAAACTTTGCTCCAGCTATTTCTGTTCTTGGTGCTAACCACAAGGGACAGAGAAAAGCCAGCCCTGGAGACTAGACACCAAGGCTGCCCATGCTTCCACTCGAAATGCTACCCAAGGAGGCGAGTAAACAAGCTTCTCATAACTCAAAAGCCATGTCTTCATTCAACTGGAAAGCTTGGCATCCTAAGCAACACCACAACAGATGTCAAAACCGCTTCGTCCCTGCTTACAGTTGTAATCCCTTTAGAGGCCCACACATTTCACTTCCCAATCAACTACAGATGGGAACACATGGCTTTCTCCTGATTTGTTTTTTCACTTTCTTACCAAAAGGTTCTCTCTTTTATTTTTTTAAAAGTTCTCAGTAACTTCTGCAGATCTCCTCAGGCACGAGAAGAGACACCAGGCTGATATCAGCTCACCTTCCATGACATAACACAACTGTGCAGTGGGTACTATGTCTCAGGTTCAGTTCTGAGTCCTGCTTTCATGTGAAATATGAACAAGTGTCTGCTCATGTCCAGCCTCTGTGTACCAAATAAGTTTTTACTCCAAATATGGATTTTCTCTCTAAAAGTTGGCATCAGAACCTTAGCAACTTGCTCCATAAATCAAGATAACCAAAAGACAAGTGTTATCACATCCCAAACACTAAATGTGGACAATTTAAGAGAGACACCTTAGAAACTCCAGCACTAACTCAGAGCCAAAGCCTTTTCATTCATTCCATGCATGGATGAATGGTCAGCAATGGCACAGAACTGGGGGTACTTCAGCACAGAGCACTCACCCCCACTTTCCGTAGGAGATCTCCCACGATGTTGAGTGCAGATATTCTAGCTGAAGGAGTAAGAGGGCTTGTACCAAATCCATTTGGTATAGCTGCAAACAAACACATTTGTTATATGCATCACTACTCCACTGTTTAGTTTTTATTTATTTACTAACAGCTTCTATATAGAGGTAACTCTAAAATCTTACTGCAGACTCTGTACACACAGTAACACAGACTACACAATCACTAACCACGGAAAGAAGCAGCAGTTTAATTCCTGCCCACTGCCCTCTTCTCCATTAGATAGACATGCAGAGTTCACACACACTCCATCTGCAAAGCTACTGCCTGCAATCTATCTAATCCAAACAGAGCTTTCTCTGGAATCTACTTTAATTTTAAAATAAATAAATAAATGTTTTAATCCTTGTGATTGACCAGAGCCTTCCAGATGGGAAGAGGACTAGGCTAATATCCCACTGCTTTCTGAGAGAACAGCATCCCGAAAAGCACATGGTAACAAAGTCAGCCCAGACTGCCAGCACTGCTACCCACTATTTACTCACCACTGTATTTAAGCTGAAACATTAGTCACTATGCTTCTCTGCAAATACATTCTACTGCAGCCATCTACTGCAGAGTGCAATCCTCACCCCTACAAAGGGGCAGCTAAGCTTCAGTCTCTCTTTTCCATAGTATTAACTAATTACACTCATTAAATAGGTCTGGCACAGCTCCAGTATTAAGCACATGTTATGCCATGCATGCAGGATCCACGTGTACCTCTGTTTGCTTCAAGTTTACTAACAAAGGCCTTGCCTAAAACGTTTTTTTTGACAAGCAGAACATACTCCCAACCAACCTGGCACTGTTTCTAGGCATTATACCTTTTGGGGAAGGAAAACTATTTTCTGATCCTTTTCCAACAGGTGTAGCTGGCAAGGAGAGAGACGCCTGGACAGCTGAATCCATCTTTTCACAGTCTAGAGTTGGAGAGCTAGGCGCAGACTTCCGGGTGACTTCCTGCTGCCTCTCCCGCACTGCCAGCTCCTGCCGCAAGTCTGAGGGTGTGAGACAAAACACACATCATACTAACAACAGATTTCTCCAGCACTCTGTTCATTTCTTTAGCAGAGAATACTTTGCAATAACCACATGGTGATTCACTGTTGCTGGCTTTCTCCAGCAGCAAAGAGCTCTATGTCAAATAAGGCACAGCTCGATACCATCAGTGCTGGATGTAAAGGCACCCAGAGAGCAGTGTGGGCCCACACAGCGTGGCAGGGCTGGCCTCAGCAATCCCCCCCACTCTTAGTTTGAGTTTCATGCAAAGAACACAGCCAGCCACAAATGCCTGCTAAACTGCATTCTGTTTTCCTGGCCTCCCAGCTGATTAATGACCTGACCTCATGTGTCTCATCCCCAGTGCTGCCCTTCCAGTTCAATAATCCAAAGGACTGCACACTAGCTGGATATTATGAACGGTGTCTGCTGTTTCTTGATTCATCAAGACGTGAACAAGCAGACTAAAGGGGCCTGTAGCCCAAATGACAGGGAAAGAGAAGGGAAATTAGGAAACCAGTGTTTTATTCCTTCTATCTCTCTGAACTGCTCTATATCACTATCTTGCTGCCTCCCATGTCCACACAGATTTGCTATAAAGAACACCCAGCACAAAGCAATGGATCTGTAAGATCTCTAGCAGGGCCCAGACACAAGTAAATTTAACAAAAAAATAAATAAATAAAGCCCACCCATGTAATGTATTATTTGTTTTGTTTCCTTTTTAGGCACAGCAACTCAATCTTTCACGGACCCCTAACCTCTTGCCTCCATTGGTACAACACCCAAGAACAACATCAGCTGCAGCACTGTTTCAGCCATAAGAGACTCACAAGGACAGCAGAGTCCCTTATAGCATGAAGCTTCAAAGCTATCCTGAAATTTTAGAAAACAGTTTAAAAAAAATCACAAAGTCTAAAATGAAATCCTGTTTGAACTTCCAGAAGAGTATTGTGACAGTCACAAATATTGATTCTGTATCTGTTCTCTTAGTGGCTAGCAATCCTGCCTGCAGTCAGGGGGAATGACATGCAGCTTTGCTATCCTAACAAATACTGCAAACTCTCAAACGACTCTTCTATGAAACAAGACACCCTGTTTGCTGATTCCTCTCACCTTCCAGAAAACAGGTATCCTCCCCCCACAGAATCACAGTATTGTAGGGATTGGAAGGGATCTCTAGAGATCAAGTCCAACCCCACTGCCAGAGCAGCCCCCAGTACTATTGCCCAAACCCCAAACTGCAGCACACACACTTCTTCAGAAAATATTTAATCTCCCTTTGCACATTTATTATTAAAAATTTCATCCTGTTTCCAAGAGTGGCTTTCAACCTGTGGGCCACAGACTTGCTTAAAAAAGCTTCACAAAGAACACCTGAGAAATCCCAGCCTCTTGCCAAGCATATGGTCCCACAGTCAGGTCCTTGCCTTCTCTGAGGAACTGCTTCCAAAGAAATAGTTTGGAAAGAACACTGAAAAACACTGATTTCAAATGTCCACTGATAGCACACTAATAAGCACACCACCCCATTTGAGAAATCACATTCCCCAACCACAAAAATAAAGTTTCCCCCATGTCCTCATCATGAAACCTCTCAGGGAATTCCCAACTCTTATAGCACTGAAGATTATCTGAAGCATCTTTTTTAAAGACAATTATTCACCATTAAGCATGAATTTCCCCTGTTATTTCCTGTACTTTCGCCGTGCCTCGTGGCACAAAGCCACAGAGAGAGAACTTCTGGAATATGGTTTTCAGCTCTACCAAATCTGTGGAAAACTGTATTTTTCTACTCATCTTGGTTAAAAATCCTGAAAGAATCTGATACTAGTTTTGCCCAACATGAGGAATTTTCTCCTCTTAGATACAATGGACATACAAAGAATAGAGAACAGTGTTTATTAGCAAGTAAATTCCAATGCTTATATTACACATCCAGTTTCAATCTCATTATGTGAGGCTTTCTATAAACATGAGCTTTGGTTGCTTCAGGTCCCTGTTGGTAAGCTACCAACGTATGATGACACAACTAATCAAGCAAGCCATACCTCTTGCTTCATCCTTTAATCTCTGTACAGAAACTAGCAATGACTCCTTGTCATCCAGTTCACTTTCCAAAAACGCATTCCTCTCAATAGCCTGGTTCAGCCTTTGTTCAAAGTCTTCCAATGAAACTATTGTTGCCCTAGAAACAAAATCCAGAATATTAGGCTCCTCAGCTCAGCTAACATGAAAGAGTATTCAAATACATAATAGAGGAAACATGTTAGCAGGATCTACATTCAAGCTAGCTGTTTGAAAGCTATGGAAATGCTTCATAGAAAGGACTAAAACTCCAAAGAAGGGAGTGAGATGAAAAGAACACGATAACATCTAGCTCTCCAAAATGTACCAAAGAGCTGGGGAAGAGCCAGTCTGGTGCAACTAGCTCCATTTCTCTCAAGTTATTCTCTAAAGTCACATATTTAGTTTAACAGCTCTGGAGAAACAGGCAACAGCCCACAGAGCACTGAAAGAAGGGCACTGGGATATTTCTTCCATGATTTCAGTGAGACAACTTATGTGTGTCAAAAGTTAGTCATGAGGTTAAGAGCGCTGTGGAAACAAGGCCTCAGCTCTTTAGATCCTTTTGCCAAATAGCCACAGGCTCATTCCTGGTCCCACTGAATCAATGGCAAAATTCCCATTCAGCAAAACGGAAGCATGATCTACTCCAAAAATGGGCGTTTCTAGCAGCAGCCTGTTCATCTTCTGCACTTACACAGACCACATTTGCTCCCTACAGTCATTAAGCTGTTATGCAAGGAAAGAGGAGACTCCTTTGGCATGTTTAATTTAAAAGGGACTAAGCAAAGCACTAGCTTCCTACTTCAAAGGGGCTTTGAGTTACAAGGAGCACAAACACAAGAGTCACTGGGCTGGCAGCATCAAAACCAGCACACTGGCCTCGCTTGCACAGCACTTTTCTCACAAGAACATGGAGCACTTCAGGTCCCCCACAAGCTTTTCTTCTAACACATCCCTACCAGCTGATGGATGTGAACTCCAAGGGTAAGTTACACTTTACAAAGAATCAAGTGACTTAGAATTTTTTTTTTATTATTACTATTTTTTACACGTGTGTTTTTCCCCCCCCATTAAAGGAATAATAAAATGATGAATCTGCATAACACAGACAAGATCTAGTGAATATTTAAGGAGATAGGAGTTTTGCAGCCTTCACCTCTTTGCACGTTCCAAGTCATCGTTGGCCTGTTCCAGCTCCCTGACATACTTATGAAGCTGATCTTTAATGGCCCGTGTCTGGCTCAGGTCATCCTCTAACAACGACACCTGCTTGTAGCTTTGTGCATACTGGTGCTCCAATTTCTCCTGAAAGAAAGAGATGTAGTGAGATAAGTATCAGTAGCATATACACTGTGGTCAAATGGGACAAAGCAACATGGTAGCTGCAGTCTGCAGATCTGGGATTGCACAGTAAAAACCATAAAGGCAGAGGGAATGCACTCTGAACACCACAATGGGACAAAGGACACAATTACAAATACTGCATTGCACATTGACTACTCATAATGACACAGCTGGCTGTTCAGAGATGCACCTCTGCATCTGTTCTTAGCAGCCTGCACTGACAGTGCTCTAAAGCCTCGAACATCTAGAAAACCAGAGAGAAATCAAACTGCACAGCCTCCCCTTCAGTGTCTCTCTCCTCTTACAATAGCCACACTGTTACCAGAACTCACATCTCCATTATCAAAAATCAGAGCCACTGAAATCTGTTACTGAACACCTCCAGGTCCACAGTTACCTTTGAAAGACTCAAGATTAAATCCAAAACATGCTCTCACCTGCTCTAAGGGTACAGAAGGGGGTTTATGGAAAAATGAATGACCTTAAAAAAATAGGTGTTAACCTTACAGACATAACTGGGACTGGGTATGTGAACAGGTAATCCCCAAAACATCACTGTTATTGGGTAAGATTCAACCTTTGCTTTCATAAAATAATCCAAGATCACCAGAACAGATACTTTTCAGGACTCCAAAAGAGGCAAAAACTTCTTAATGGATAAATATTAACTAAAATTCATCTTCTGCACACACAGATGCAATCTCTCTCTCCATAGATACGGCTATGAAGAAAAAATTAGGAGAATCTCCCTGAACAATGTGCAGAAATCACCCATTTCCACTATTCATCGGGATATCAAAGGACCAAGGAGAAGTTCTGGACAAAAATAAATAAATAAATAAAGCCAAACAAAAACTTGTAAAGAAAGAGGACAACGGGGGCTGTCTGACAAAACATACTTGTGTTGTCCTCCCTGTTGCTATGCTGGTGCTGCCTGTGTACATAACAAAGCCACCACTTGGCAAAGTCTAGAGAATTCAAACAAACGAGCACAAACTCAATGACAAGTGTTTAATGATGTGAACAAGAAAAAGTCCTTGAGAAAGTTCTCCGGTATGCTGCTCGCCTTATTTGGAGTACATGCCACACTCAAGACTAGATCTTAAGCAGATGATTCCTTTACTTCACTTAGATATTCAATGACCAAGAACAGAACAGACAGTCTAAAACGATACCCAAGACACATCTGCAGGAAGAAGCAGTATCATTACAGATGAGACCTACCTTTAATGTTTCCACTTCACATTTCAGCCTTTGGTTATCTGCTTGTAAATCTCTGTTCCTCTGCTCAGCCTGTACTAGCTGTGCTTCCAACTCAGCTTCTAATTCTCTGCTTCCCTCCTGAAATTCAGCCAGCTCTTCACGAGCTTCCTGGAAACTGTAAGGAAATACCATCAGCTCCAAATGCAGCATCTCTCAAGCAAAAACAAAGCTCACTGCTCTTTAGAAATAACAAGATGAAAAGGCAACAAGAATTTTAAAGTACTTAAGCTTCATCCATAGACCTCCACAGGGAAAATTAAAAAAAAAATGGGGGAAACAAAAATTGCATTAGGTTTACCTACAAATGGAAATTCACTTTTTTGTATTAAATAACCTCATTAAATGCACATGCAAATACAACCTGTATCAAGGCTATTTCCAGGATTCCTGCCAGTCTGACATCTGGCACCCCACTAGCCTTTACTCAGGCAGACTTAAGAGAGTCACTAAGTAAAGCTTTTAACCTGCTTTTGGTCAAAAACTAGCACAGAACAACAGTCACCATATCTCAGCACAACCTAGAAATGTGAGTTTGCTGGAAAGCATTAAGGTTTAACCTCGGGGTTACTAAGGGCATTGGTAGAAATCCAGCATTTACCCACCTTATACCACTGCAAGGTATTAAACTACTAGAAGCAGCAGCTCCACATGCTTCACTAATTACATTTTCATCTTTACCATACATAATAGCTCAGATCCTTGCAACCAGCAGAGAAAACTGGCTAGGCTTTAGGAAACGACATGTTCATTGTCATCAGATGGAGAACCTTCTGACATCCTGACATTTCTTCATAAAGCTCAGGTGTCTCAAATGCCCACCCTCTACACCCAGAAAAAAAACAAGCAGACCCAAACAAAAAGACAGCTTGCATGAGGCTCAACTGGTTTCACTTCTATTGCACACTAGTAACACAAGAAAAGCTTTCCAAAGGGAACGAGCTGGAATCTTCCAATGCTGACTCCCCTCTCTCCGCAGAAAAGTACACCAAAGCACCAACAATCCCAAATCAGCCCCATAAGCAGCACTCAAGACAAGAAGCTCTCTTGCCACCTTCTGTAACCAAAAAGCTTTCTGCTCCCCTTAAAAGATGCACTGGCAGAGGCAAACATAGGCAGGACTATGAGGTATAACACACTCCAATACATTTTGCAGCCAGCTACCAAAGCAGACACTTCACATACTGAGTGCAAGAAGCCCAAGGGAACAGTAATGATACCAGGAAAGCCCACAGGCAGTCGTCTTACTAAAACATCAAGCTAGTACTTAAGATGGCATTTTAATTATACAAAGATGCACATGATCATAAAAGGGCCCTTCTCTTGCTCTAACATGCTCAAACAGAGCCTTGAGTTCATGGCATGGTAACTATATGGAAATACTCAGACTCCACAAGGTTGGATCTAAAAGCTGCATCTAAAGCTGGAAACACACAGAGAGCCATTTTAATATCTGATGCTCTTTTTGGTGAAGCCTCACAGAGAAACAGATTAAGCCACATCCTCAGTCACCAAGAACCAAATTCACTCTGAAAATACACATTACCTTTGTTTGTACTTCAAGGAAAGCTCTTTCCAATAGGCAGTTTCCTCCTTTGGACTTGAGAAGGTTGGAATTTCCTCACTGTCCATGTTCAATACGGCCTGCAGAACGCAGACATAAGAAAATGCTTAGTATGATGAGGCAGGCAGACCAACCCCCCACACTGCTGCTGTGCTTCAGTGCTGCTCCTGCCAGGGGCACCCAGACTTGAGACTGGCCTGCAGAATGTTAATGAACACCTCTGAGCAAAGACCTACTGCAACAAGAAACATCACACACTCCAATCTCTGGAAACTCTTGTGCAGCAGCCTGAAAGAAGAGCTGTATGGACCACTGAAACAGTAGTTAATGCCACTGGCTCACTCAGAACCACCACTGGTAAGGATTTACAGCCATCACAGTTTCCACTTCGATTTGTAAAAGATTTTTCCTGCAGTACACACTGCAACAATGTGTAGTCATAGCAAACACGAGAGCTCCCCACACACCAGACCTCAGACACTGCTGAATGTGACAATGAGAATGAAGCAGCAGCGGTGGACCCACCACGCATCGCAGTACCCAGGGATGCACGGAGCCAGGCCTGGCCTCAACCCCAGCCAGCACCATGTCATTTCCAAGCTCACATCAGCCCTCTTACTCAAGGCAGCCATTTTTTACACCCCTTTCCAAAAAAAAAAAAAAAAAACCAAAAAAACCAACCCAGAACTCAAAACAGATCACATATCTCCAGAAAAGAATAAGCTCAAACTAACCTCTTCCGTATCTCAGAGGCTTTAAGCCATGTTTGTACCAAGCTCATTGCAGCGGATTAATCGCTGCAGCTGACCCAGAAGTCCTGACTTTCACATTCTATCAGTCATCAATAGCCAATGCTGTCCCTCCAGGCCTGAAAGTGTCACACTGACACGTCCTGCATCTCGGTGACCCACATCTGAGACACACAGAAGTGGGACAGTGCTCCCATCTGAGGGCAGAGCGGCCCATTCCAGACACTGGTGCTCAGCTCACCTGTAAGGCAAGGCAGAACTGGCACACTGTCGTGCAGCTGCCACAAGCTGGGGCATGAAACCAACCTTACCCACAGGGTGCTCAGTACCTCCAAAAAGCCACAGCTCTCTCACTGTGTTTACTGAACTTCACAGCTCTGCTGCAGAAGCAGTCTGTCACAAATCAGGCCTCTGTGCTGCCTGAGCCAACTGACCATGCCTCCTCTTCTACATGGCCCTAAAGTGAGAAAATAAAACATACCCATGGAGGCACCACCATTCCTCCCAGCACATGTGTTTTCAGTCCTGCTCTACCTCTCCAAACAAAAATATCTTTGGATGCATGTACTTCAGATATTGCACCTGTTACCAAGGCAATTTAATGACAACCAGGAGCAAATCAAGTCCTGTGTTTACAGTGGATGCAGAGCCCATGAATCACCTCCCAGGCTGCCACTGTCTCACAGCCTGATGCGTTAAGGCAGGCAGACATCTGCTGTGGCTCAGGCACATGTCAGGCAGCTCCTGAACTGCTATGCAGATTTCTAGGTTGAGGAAGAGGTGAGCACTAGGTTACTGCTGCGTGCTGTCTGTAACATCAGTCCCACACCAATCACACTGAAAGCACTTCAGTAGAAGTCATACAGCTCTGGATCTCAGCTGGCACACTCAGATCAGCCAGAAGCACATTCCCCCTCATTAAAAGAAGCATATCATTCAACAGGGTCAGCTCCCACAGCTGTCACTAAAGGTAAACAGTCAGGAAAACACCCATCAGCTGAATTCAGAGAAAAGTCGGTACAAGGAAGTACCTTACATCATTTCCTAGAAGCAGCCACGATAACGTGTGTCTGGGTCCAAGACTCCTTCCTGTCTGCTTGCACAAGGCACACCCTTGGAACCAACACCCAAGGAGCCCAGCAAGCAGCAGACAGCAGCGGTGGGCAGGGCTGGGATCCCCACACCCTCCCCAGTTCACCAGATCCCTGCTCTCCCTCCAAAGCCTCCCCCAGGTCTCCCAGCGGGACAGAGCCAACCTGCTCTGGGCAGCCCCCAGCCTCATCCACCTCGTTACACAGTGACAGCTCACAGCTCCCCACAGTCCATGTTTTCCATCACACCTACTGCTGTCAGCGCCCATTTCTGATTCACCAACTGCACTGCAGGAACACCTCCATCAGATGCTCATGCCAACACGCTAGCTGAGCATTTGTGCAAACGAACTTTTATCATTTGCCTTCTCTCCCATGCTTGGGGGACAGCAGAACATAACGCCCAACTCTGAACATCTGACGCGTGGGACAGGGGATGCCCACGGAATGCCAAGGGTTAGACACAAAGCTGTAGTGTGCTGCTGGCTGCAGGCACTGTGTGAGAGCTGAGCCCGGCACAACCCCTTTGCATTCATGAGCTCCTCTGCATACGTGGCACTCGCAGAATCAGGCCTTTGACAGACAACACTGGGGCTTTCAGGAACAGACAAGACAATGCAGCAGCGTCTTCCAGGGAAATGAGAGCAGGCTCATGCCGCTGCCCACTCGGAATTCATTGCAACACAGCTTAGCATTCACACAGCACCCTGGGAAAACTCAGTTACACGGGCATAACTCCAGATCCAAGCAGCTCTACAACAAGAGCTATGTTCAGAAAGCGATGGCTCCTTTCAAGCCCCTGGTACACAGTCAGTGGGACAGAGAACTCTGCATTTAAAATGGAACAGCTTTTCCACACTGTGACTGCTGTACAAAACTGGAGCTTGTAGGTTACAGACTTCACTAAATTGCGTCTTGGTGCTCTTATCTATTTGTGTGGATGTGCAGGACAAATCTGGCTTGCCACTCCCAAAAGCAACCTTACAAGAGGGTCACTCAGTATTTTCCAGACCCTAAAAGACTTGAGGTCTGAATCCTACACACAGCAGGAGCAACTGAACCAACAGGTAAACAGCACTCCCCTTGAGTGCATCAGCAAACCTTGCATTCGAGGCCAAACTGGAATTGTCATGGAGCCACCTTTCAGATGAGTCATTAAAACACAAGCACAGCTTGAAGCATAACAGAGAACCTTAAAAAAAAACTTCCCCAGTTCCCCGTGTGACTGGAAGCTGGGATCAAATGTCCAACCAAAACACTAAGCCTGAAAGACAACACGATGCTCGGACGCTCACACTCCCAGCCAGCCCTCCCACAGCTCCAAACCCTCCCTGCTCCACTCTGAAAAGCCAGCTCCATTGACGGACACATCATGAGCTACACAAGCACATTCAAAGCCACCTCATCCAAAGCCACCCCGAGTGTCGCTCATATGCAGCTGTGATTGCCCAACATTTTCAGGAAGAAAAGATGAAGAACTAAAAAAAAGACAGAGGCAAAGCATTGCCACTCAAACATGACAATTCCCAGTGCTGGCACTCCCACGTGCACAGCTTTTTGCTGACTACCAGAGGTAATGCTAATGTCAGCTGCCCTTTGGCATGAAGCAGACAACTACCTGCAATAGGGCTGGACAGAGATGCTGCCAACGTCACATCTGGCCTTCACTCCTCAATGTAACAACTCACAGTGGCTGACGGAGCCCCCAAAATGGAGAAGTGCCACGTCACAGCTGCAGTCCTCCCTGTGCCCCAGAACGCTGGCATCACCCAGAGCTGTGACGCAGAGCACGACACAGTGCCAGCACGAGGCTGCTGAAACCCACATTATCTGCCTCTGCCCATTTTACACCCTTTCACGGACACAAAAACCTGAAGAAAACCTGTTTCTACCATTCCTCTCCTCCCCAGCCCACAAGACCTGACAGGTAAACCCCAACCCATCAAATTCTGGATTTTTTTATTATTTTTTTTAAATCAAATATTCAAAGCATGACTGAATCTGAGCACATCTGCGTTGCCTTTCACTTGTTAGCAAACAGAAAGCAAACAATCAAAAGCAAACAAACAATCAGAAGCCACAGATTAGGTTTCTCCAATCAACTTGTGCTTGTTTTTCTCATCCTGAAATAGGAGCCGGAGGCATTTTCATGGCGTTCTGGAAGGCTGCCTGCTTCCATCACTGCTTCGGAAAGTGAACCTCTGTCTTTTCCTGCAGTACTATTTTTGAACTGAATGTTCTCTGGTGAACTGCAACAAATGCCTCCTTGCCTCTTACAACAGCAGCATATGAGCTTTTAGGAAAAAAATAGTCACAGAGGACAGCGTCAGCACTATGCTCCTTCTCCTGCCACAATAATAAAGCCTGCTCTTCCCACGTGGACAGCACAGCAGGCAGAAGATTAACCAAACCCTACCTGCAGGAACTCTGCGCCAGGTTCAGGTCAAAAGCCTGAAACAGACAGAGAGCAAACAGTAAAGCCTTCTTATCTCCACAGCCTCTTGTAGAATGAGTCTTGCTCATCTCACACAACAGGTATGCTTTGTACCACGTGGCCTAGACTTCCACATCTAGCCAATACAGTACCTGACAGGGGGCAAAAATCAACCACACGTGCAATCCAAACAGTAAAGGCATCAGAATTCAACACTAAAACAATTTATTCCTTTTACAAACAACACAATTTTAAGACATCAGACATCTGTTTGTTCCTAGGCAACACCACTGAAGCATCCTCAAAACAAAGACCTGATGAGGATGGCACAAGGATCAGCACCTGCAGAGATGGAAGGGAGCCCTGTGCCCATGGGCACGTGCCAGGATCTGGGGTCACCTTCACAGCCCCACATGCTGTGCCCACCCTGGCTATCCACCTCAACTCCTTGCTGCCTTTCTCTTAAAGCCCTGAAACACCTCAACACTGTCCTGCCCAGGAGCAATGACTCCATCTGAGAGCTTATGACAGGCAATAGCAAAGAGCCTGTGACAAAAGGCAGCACACGGGTCCCTGGAGCCTCCACATTTTCTCAGCAATTAGTACCATCCCAATGAAGAAATTCCTTGGGAAGACAATGGCCAGAGGGCTGTGATGCTTCTGGATGCTGCACAATGACAAGTGACTTAGAGAGAATAACACTAAATGCAGGTTTCTCCTCACATCTGAGAATTGCCTTTAAATCTCCTAAAATCCAGCAGTACCAGGGAGGGGAAAACCTTTTGTAAAATCACCACCCACAAGTCACAGGCCAGCCATCAACAGAAGGCCTTCGGTCCCTTCAGCACACACCTCACAAGATGAAAGTTAACAGTAATAGACTGAAGGAGTATTTTTTTCCCATGCTTTTAGCAGCCCTCCCCCCCCCCAGACACCCTTCTGGTGACAGTGCTCCTTGTGGCACCAAGGTCACAGACATCAGCAGCCTTCATTCTCTCACTGCTTTTCTTTTTCCTCCTTTTCTGCCCCTTTCCCTTCCCACAGTTGAAGGATTATCTCACACGTCTGCAGCCTCTCCTGGTCACAGGAATCAGAAGGGGAGGATGAGACGAAGTGCATATCCCTCCCAATACATACCTTCAACTCTCAGCAACGTGCATGCCCACACCTTTGTGTGTGTGCACTGAGAGATGAGTGCCTTGGCTCTGTCTTGCAGTGTGAGCACAGCCCAGCCAGGCTGAGGTCTGTGAGAAGGACAGAGGAGCTCTTCCAAGGCAGACCCAAGATTAATAAAGAACAAACTAAAACAGATAACACCACCACTTAACCCACACCTCTCACGGTTAGCTGGCAGTAGCAGCCAGCACCTGCATACTGTCACTTTGCCCATGCACCAAGTTTATATTGAAACAAATAAACGTAACAGCATCCTAGTCTTTCTTAGTAACTACAGTTACTAATATGTATCTAACCAAAAACCAACCTTGTCAGGGCCACCTACCATCCACGAGATCCTGGAATCTTTATGCAAAATGAAATCAGTTCAAATAACCAAGGAGCATTTCCTCTGCCGCTTCACTCATTTAACCACTTCCTTGGGCAAGAAACACCAGGAGCACAGAATAATCCTTCTGTGCACTCCTCACCAAGCCAAGAGAGCTTTGCAAGGAGCAGAGCAGCCCTGAGTCACTGAGCACGGGCGAGAACAATGGGGCTGCGTGGGTGAGGGGTGCCATCCGCGTCACCATGAGACGAGAATGGGAAGTCACCCCGCTCAAAGTCCAGCTCCACACTCTCCCTTGTGTCAGCGCGCTCATCCTTTACGGCACGTCTGCCGCAATTTGGGTCAAACTCATCAAAGCGGCAGAGCGAGGCAGGGCCTGCTGAGGGGTCACGTCGGCACAGAGCCGAGCGGGCACTGCCTCGAGCCCCCATCCCTGGGCCACCTACGTGCCAGCAGAGCAGGCCGCGCCGGACCCCAGCGCTGCGAGCCCCAACGCACCCGGACTGCGGAGAACGGAGGAGCACTGTCACCCGCGGGCGACCCGTGCCAGCCCCCTGTCCCCGTATCCCGCCCTGCCCAACCCGCAGCATCCCGCAGACGGACACACGGCCGCGCGCCGTTACCTCGGGAGCTCGGGGTGGGGGTGGGGGAGGCAGCAGATCGCGCAGGGCGGTGGCCGCGAGGGCAGGGCCAAGCCGGGCCGCCGACAGACAGGCAGGCGCGTTCGCCAATGGGAAGCGGAGGGGCTGCGCAGCCGGCCAATAGAACTCGCCGGGGGGCGGGACCTGCCCCGTTGTCAGTTTGTGGCCAATCCGTGGAGGGACGCGGGGCCGCAGCCCCTCAATGCCCACCGCCCAGTGCTCAATGCCCACCGCCCAAGCGGAGCGGCTGCCGACCGCCGCGGCACCCCCTGCCCTGCCCCGCCACGGCCCCCGCCGCCGCCGCCGCCGCCACTCACCGGGTCTCATCCCCCGTCACAGCCGCAGCATCGCCCGCTGCCGGCGGAACTGCCTCATCCGGGCACCGCGGTGGGCGGGGCGCTGTCGTGACGTCACAAGTGGGCGGCCCTGTGGGCGAGGCGACGCGTGGCCACGCCCCCAAATGCCCCCACGCGTGTGGGGCGTGCCGAGTCCCCAGGGGCGCGGGTCCTCTGGATTTCCTATTTAGACGCGGCAGGCCGGGGACGTGCCGCCCTCTGCCAGTGGCCGGTCCCGAGATACCCGGCTGATCCCGCGGGGTACGGCCCTGGACTCTGCCGCCGTGTCCCCGTCCTTCTCGGACACCGAACGCGACCCGCGTGTCCCAGCGCTCCGCCCGCCTGCCTTCCTGCCATTGTCCCGCTTCCCGTCCTATCGCTCCGGGGTCTGTCAGTTCCCGGCCGTGTTCTCGGCTGGGATGCAGGCACAGCCGTGCCCCGCCCGCGCCGGACTCCCCCAGGGCTCCACACGGTCGGACGGACCTGTCCCACTGCCGAGTTCCTCTGCCTCACGCCGACCCCGTGCTTCAGCTCCGTTTGCATCTTTAATTCTCCGTCCTCTGCAATTAGCCAGGCTGCATGTCATTCCCTCGTACCTCCCTCGCTGGAGGCCGCTGCTGCCGGCAGCGCCCCTTGGTGGGACAGCACACGTCCTGCGTGGGCTCGGAGCCACCGAGCCCACCTCAGCGTGCCACGTCCATCCCCGTGGGCCCTCTGCTGCTGTGTCCCATTGGTTGCTGGGCACACAGAGACCCACTGCGTGGTTGGGTTGGAAGGGACCTCCCAGCCCCCCCAGCTCACCCCCCCATCGGCTGGGTACCCCCCCAGCTCAGGCTGCCCAGAGCCCACCCATGGCCCTGGGCACCTCCAGGGTTGGGGCACCACAGATCTGGGCAGCACTGCTGGGGCCTCATGGTAAGGAACTTCCTCCTCACATCTGACCTAAACCTTCCCTTTCACAACCATTCCCTCTTGTCACTGTCTGCCTGTGTAAAAGTCACTCTCACTCTTGTTTTATCATCTCTAAGTACTGGAAGGCCACAGTGAGGTCTCCCTGGAGACTTCTCTTCTGCATACTGAACAACTCCAGCTACCTCAGCATGTCTTTGTAGGAGATGCTCCAGCCCTCCTTCAGGCTGAGACCCATCCCAGTTTGTGCTTGTGCAAATTTCCCATGCCCACCTGCACTTGGGTGACACGTGCTGCCCGTGGTGTCTCCCATCCAGCTCCTGCCTTTGCTCAGATGCTGAATCTCCCTTGGCTCTCTGAAACCCGCTTGGTAGGCAGAGGCTGATGGAAGCATACAGCTGGCACAGAGAATGATCCATCTCCTTGTGTCCAGCCCTGTTCTGACAGAAGCAGGGAGCAGCCAAAGGTGGCTTTGGCAAGTCAGGTCCCAACCATGGAGTTCTGGAGACCACTGTTGTGACTTGGAGAAAGTTGGGTGCCCACCATTCAGGTCTGGATCTGCTTGCATCTGTATCATTCTCTGTAGCAGATTGGATGTCCACCATGGTGTTCGTGCATAGTTTGGGTGTCCATCACTTTGCTCTGGAGCAGCTTGCATGCCCATCCTCGTTCTTTCAAGCAGGCTGTGTGTGATGCTCTGGAACAGAATGGGTGCTCACTTTGGAGCAGGTTGGATACCCAACCTTATTTTCTAGGGGATGTTGGTTGCCTATCATCCTACTCTGAGTTGAGGGCCCATCATTGCTCTCTGGAGAAGTCTGGGTACCTGCCAGCACACTGAGCAGCTTGGGAGCACTCCTTGTGGAGGACGTTGGGTGCTCATCATGGTGCTCTGGAGCAAGCCGGTGCCAATCTTTTCTTCCTGTGCTGATAAAGCTGTGCAGAAATACTACACTCTGTCTGATCACACTCCCCCACCCTCTTGGTGCAGTTCTTCCAGTGCATTAAACCTCCTTTACAGCACTATCCTGGTGGGGCTGTGCCTCCGACAACAAAGCCGCAGTGTCAGGGGCTGTGTTTCCCAAGACATCTGATGTGCCTGCCTGGTTAACACCAATTTTTAAGTCAATGTTTGCTTTGAGGTGGCTCCCGGCTGCACCCCATTGTACACTGGAGCCGTTCCCAGGCGCTCGCCCAGGGGCCGGGCATTGCGGTCACACAAAGGAGCAGTCACTTAGCATTAGCAGCCACACAAAGCGGCCGTGGCCGCCGTCAGATTTGTGTTTCGCCAGCAGAAAGCCCCTCAGCTGAAAGGCTGCGGAGAGAAAAGAGAAACGTGATGTGCTGCAGCAAAGGGGGGCTCTCACGGGGGGGAGGAGGGAGCTGGGGCTGTCCCACGGTCAGGGATGTCCTGCGGGGGCAGCTCATTGTGGCATGGGATGAGTGGTGGGACGTGAGGTGGGATGGGAGGTGTGCTCACATGGGCTATGTCACAGCTTAGGGGAACCCATAGCTGGGGCCAGCCCCCTGTGGTGGGGTGCAGGGTGAGTGAGGTCCCATGGGAGTTTGTGGGCTGGGAAGGGTTTGACACAGGCTGGATGCCCGTCATTCATCCTAAGAGCAGGTTGGGTGCCCACCCTTGTGCTCTGGGGTAGGCTGGGTGCCCCCTGTTCTCCAGGGATAGCAGGGCACAGCGCACCTTTTGGCAGCTGCCACACACTTCTTCCTAGGCATCTCCTTTGAGAGGTGCTGGCCAAGACACAAGGGTGAGAAGTAACCCCTGGGACAAGTTTTTGGAGGAGCAGGGATTCTCCCCTTTGTCCTTGCCCTGGAGGGGTGCCTGGAACCAAGCAGCTCTCCTCCTCCCTGCTTTTTTCAGACAGCAGCATGCAGCCAGAGAGCAGAGGTGCTGAGAGGGCAAACCTGAGGGCAGCTTGGCCATAGCAGGGATACATTCCCAGTGGGATGTGTGGGGCTGTAAGCATCTTCCCTGTACCTCCATGGTACCAAAGATATTGATCCTGTTTTCTTCTTTTTGTTAAGCAATCAAAACATCCTGGGGTGGCTGGGTTCTGCAGGGCCTTGAGGTAATGGAGGCTCTGGGGAAAGGGGAAGGCAGGATGAGGTGCCTGCCCTGCCCTGTGCTGGATGGCACCAGTGAGACCTTCTTGTGGCTGTGGAGCAGAGAACCATCAATTAATTGCATCCAGATTGTGCTTGTCCCCATCCAAACACTGCCCTAACAGCAGGAATGCACAGCTTACCCCTTGGGCACCCTGCTCATCTTCCTGGGCTTCTTAATGTGGACAGTCCAGGAGATGCAGGGAACTGCTCCAAAGCTCAGCTCCAGCATGCTAAAGCTGGGCTCATCCTTTGTTTGCTGAGAGCCTGTTTTGGCAATGGGATGGACAATGGGGTTGGCAAGATGGGAAGGATGCCCTTAGAGTCAAGCATCCTCCTCTCAACTGCTCACCTGGCAGTCTGGTAGGTGGCCTAAACAGCAGTTCTGCTTGGTCAGGCAGCTCCCCCCACTGAGCTCTCCAAGGACACTCACTCCTCCCTCTGCTGGCAGCCAGCATGCACGGGATGAGGGTACCAATCCTGTCTACATCCCAAACTCCTCCGACAGTCCCATTTAAGCCCACACCACTGAAGCAAGGGGAAAATCCACCTTTGCTGGCTTCTGTGATTTGATAGGCTCAGCGTGTCGCTTCCCATCTCAACCCCATTCCCAGGACTTGCACCAGCACTTGCTGGATCCCAAGCCCCTGTGCCTCAGAGGCAGCTGCTAGTCCCGGCTCAATAGAGGCCTTCTTCTCCCCCAGCATCTGCCTGTTAGCTCCAAAGCCGCATTGTTTCTCCATTACACACATGATGCTGCAGATTAGCACCACAGCAGCACCCCCTCCCCCTCCCTGAACCATCTCGGGATGGGATGTGTGTCTGTGTGCGGTAGCAAACGATGAACCTCATCCGATTTGCGGCTGGATTTGGGGAATAGCTTGTGTCCATGAAAACCGAGGGCTGAATCCAGGTATGCAGTGGGAACCAGGACAGCCCTGACACTGCCCCAGTTCCGTGGGATTGGGGCTGTCTTTGAGACTAACAGCACTCTCTGTGCAACCCTGGCACTGCTTATCATCTTCAGTGATGGGTCTTGTCTAACATCTTCATCAATGAAGGGGTAGAATACAGCCTCAGCAAGTTTGCTGATGGTACAAAGCTGGAAGGAGCCATTCGGATGCTTTCCTGTGTAACATGCTCTAGGGAACCTGTTTTAGGAGAGGTTGGACTGGCGGATCTCCAGGGGTCCCTTCCAGCTCCAGTTCAGTGATTCTCTGATTACTGTCCCAGCCCTGCTTGAGGTATTTTTGTGGTGGAGGAAATACCTGGGGAAAAAAAAAAAAAAAAAAAAGCATTGGAGCCCTTGGATACCACCCAGGTATAGGAAAACCACAGAGCTGTGAGGCCCTGTGTGATCTGGGTGGGATAAAAGCCCAATATTTGGTGTCAGAATAAGGATCTGAGAAACTGCAGCAGGCACAGGGGCATTCCTGAGCAGGAGGCAGGGGCAACCTGGAGCTGTGTGCTCAGGTACTGTACATCTTCACCCAGGTGGGAAGACAGGAACCAGTGAGGGTGTGGGAGATGTTCCAGCTGCTCCTTGGAGCTCACATCGAAAGACCAGACCCCCGACATCTGCAGGAGGATGGCTCACATCCCTTTCACCCCCTTCCATGGGGAGTGAGCAGCTTTTCTACGGGGCCAGGACCTTTCAGACCCTGGCAGCTCTGGGAAGGAAGGTTCAGCGGTCGTTCAGGGCACTCTGGGTTCTTTGTTTCTTTTGGGCAGTCAAAGCCCATCCGAGAGCACCACCTGCTGGGCAAGGCAAAAAGCACGGAGCAGACAGCTAAAGGAAGAGCCGCTGCTGTTTTTTGGGGAGGGCATCTTGGTTAAATCAGCGTCCTGAGGGCTTGTCCCCGTCCTGCCCTGCACCTGACGACCGTATGGAGTCACCCAGAAAGTAAATACACCATTCTGAAGTCACACAAAACAAACACGGGAAGAGATGGGAAAATCTGGAGCCACCCAGGCTCCCTCAGGAGTCCCCGAGCTTGGACACCTTTTCCAGACATGGGATTTTATTCAAACAATAAATAAGCATGGAACATCCCTAGGAAAGTCACAGAACTCCACTGAACGTCTTCTCAAACTGGGAACATCTCCCCAGGCTGAGGGCAAACAGTTTTACTTTTCCCCTCTTATCTTCACCCTCCTTCTCACCAGTGCCAGCTACTCATGGTTTCCAAGCTGGGAGGAGGTGAAAGTGGAACGGGCTGAGCAGAAGTGCCTGTAAAATCTCAGATCTGCAGGTGAGGAGCTGAGCGTGAGCCACAAACCTTCCCATAGTAAAAAGCTGAGTAGAACCTCCAGCATTAGCTTCCAAGAATAGATAAGGGCACCACAGTCCCTCTTCCTGTCTTTGGCAATGGATCCTTTGAGAACATCTCCAACTGAAGGGTTCTTCTGGCTGATAGCTGAACTCCCTGTGTGCATCTGTCACAAGTGCAGGGAGGGGACCTGACAGACAGGGCTGCACCCTCCCCGAGGTCAGTGATGCTCCTTGTTGATGTAGCCACCAACCCTGAGCAGATCAGGTCTCAGCTGTGAGCATGGGTGAGGAGATTCCATTTCCACCTCTCAGTTGGAAGAGGGATCTTGGACCAGGCTCTGTACCTGAACCTGGTCTCACCTTTCGGGCACCATCAGACTCAATTCTGCCGCTTAGGAAAGATGCATTCACGTGTGGAATTGGGGCAAAGGCACCTGGAAAAACCATGCATGGGAAAGGATGAAACTGATGACATCAGTATCCCTTTGATTTTAGCATGGGCAGAGCTGCAGAGGTAGGCAGACTTGTTTACTCAGTGCCTATGTATAGAGCAGTGAGCTCATAGTTTCCAACAATGGAGAGCATCCAAACTATGGGAAACAGGAATTTCCACCCCACCCAGTGCCAGCTGAGAGTTGAAGGTGGGGAGACGCTTGGTGCCCTGGACCTGCCCAGGTCACTTCTCCAACACTGGGGAGCTGGGGGAGTGATCAGCTTCAAGGAGAGGTTGCAGATGGGAATGTGTACCCAAAGGAGATGGTGGGACCTCAGCCATGGGTCAGTCAAAGAGTGCTCGACTTCTTTTTCTGATCATGCCATGAAACTGGAGTAGGGAGAGGAGTGGATTATGGAGCAGAGGGGCAGCTCTGGGTCTCCTTATGGTGGGATTTCATGGCATGAGAGGTATGAAGGGTATCCACACGAGTTGTTCTCTGCATTTTGGCAGCTGCCCCACAGTATGGGATGGCCTGGCAAGGTTGCACCCACTCTTTTTCTTCCAGAAGCCAACCCCGTGATGTAACCGCTGCGCCCACAAGTGGCGATACTGCTGCCCACGCCTGCCAGGGCTCGAAACCACCACTGCTGCTCGTGCAGTGACTGTGGGGACTCATCAGAGTCAGAGAGTGTTGGGTGCCAGAGATGTCTTAACACTCTTGCCCACTCTTCTTGCCCCATAGATCCTGAAGATTCCCAGGCACCTTCTTGAAACTGGAGGAGCACAGAACTAGGAATGGTTCTACAGAGTAGCTCTGCACCCACATGAGATCCCCAGTTAATTCCAGATTTCTTTTTACTTATGATGGACTGCAGGCCCCCCCATGGGCCTCCAGGTTCCCTGGAGCCCCTTTGATCACCCTGAGGCCACCAGCTGGGCTGAGGATACTAGAAGCATCCAGGATGGTGGCAGAAACCATAAACTTGCAAACAACTTTTGGAAGGTTCTGGAGGTCGGGGAGGAATGGCAGCACCACAAGACAAGGTGTAAGGCCACAGGGAGCCTTCTCTGTGCAGGATTCCAGCCCACGAGTGGCCAAGTGGAGGGGTCCCATCTGCCCACAGTCTGCAGCAGATGGTGCTGGAACCCTGCGGGCAGGCAGGAGGTGACAGTGTCCAGAGCTGTGCTCTTCTGCAATCTGTCTGGGATGCCCACAGCCATGCTGCTCTTTGGACTGACCATCCAGCAAGGTAGGGCTGGGCAACAGAGGGGAGTGAGCATGGAGATGAGATCAGTGTGGGGATGGGGAGCAGTGATGTGTGGTTGTGCACAGAGCTGAACCTGTCCTTGTCACAGGACCCTGCTGTGTTTGGGGGCCAACAGCTTGGGGTTTGACCCTAGGCACTCATTACATAGAGGCCAGCAGGCAGCACTGTGCCACCTATGCCTGCCCTCTGACAGCTGATGCCAGCTCCACACCCATTCCCTGGCAGGGTTCAAGCTTTAAAACTCGAACGGGTTCCTCCGCATTCACACCCCGGGAGCTGCCCTGTTCCCTCTCCTGCCTTTATGCAACGTGCTCACATGAAACGTGCAGCCACCACCTTGCTGTTATATAGGCACCACACTCCCCAGCCCTGTGCTCAGTGCTGGGGACAGCAGCGGAGCGGATGGAGAAGACCCTGCCCTGGGACCCTGCAGCAGGTAGGGGGGCTCTGGGGAACGGGTAAATGGTTCCTTTGGCTCTGTAGGGAACAGCAAATCACTAAACCAGAGCAGGAATTGAGTCCCTCTTGTAAGGGATGGCTCCTTGTGTTGTTCAGCCATCCTAGTGCAGGGGATGGCTCCTGGGCTACCATGACCGTGACTCCAAAAGCAAGGAGGGAAAAACCTCTATTAACATCTGTGAGGATATTCGGGGTGCACAGATGGCATGCAAAAAGGGGTGCAGATTGGATGTGAAAATACAGCACAGTCTGGAGAACCTGCCTTCTTTATGGAACTCCAGCAGCTGATCCACTTTTGGAACTGAGCATCCCTCCTCCCTTTTCCTCTTTTTCCTTCTTCTCCTCCTTCTCCTTCTTCTCCTCCTCTTGTCCTTACCCTTCTCCCTTCTTCTCCCTTCTCCCTTCTCCCTTTTCTGAATGCTCCTTGCCTTGATAAGTGCTTCAGACCAAGCCCATGCAGGGCTCTGGGTCCATGGTGTCCCCATTGTCCCTGCACCCCACTGTTCCCCGGGGCAGCACAGGGGACATGCCAGGCAGCATGACAGTGCTGTGACTAACATGCATGTACTGTGCTGCAGCAGTGGCCCAGACTGGGACATCCCACACTAACCATTGCAACCAAGACTCCTATAACACCCCGTATCCCTGCTTACAGCTGGGAAGCAGCCGTGGTCTGCAGCACAGAGATGGCTGAGACCTCACCCAGCAAGGAAGGGGCCCCCGCTGAGTGCCCTGTCTGCTATGAGAAGTTCCACCCCCTGGAGCACACACACCGCCAGCTCAGCTGCGGTCACACCTTCTGCCACGACTGCCTGGTGAAGTGCCTGCTCTCTGCCAAGCTGGACGGCCACATCCAGAGCAGCATCATCTGCCCCATCTGCCGCTACGTCACCTTCCTCAGCAAGAAGAAGGCACTGTGGCCAACCAACCCGCGGACGCTGGAAATGCCCCTGTCACCATCCTCTTTATCCCAGCTGACCAAACTGGAGGGCAGCAACACCCTGGTGGTGCCCAGCCACTTTGTGATGCCGGTGCAGAGCTTGGAGCGGTGCGGCCCCGCAGGTGCACAGGGAGAGCTGTCACGCAGAGCCCACATCTTCATCATCAGCAGGCACGGGATGCCACTGGTGGACACAGACTGCTCCTCGCTGGGGAGAGAAAGCCAGGTGGACACGCAGAGCACGGTGTCCGCCAGCTCGGCCCTGGGGCTGCAGTGCTGCCAGTCGCCCATCGCGCTGGCCGTGCTGCTCATCCTCACTGTGGCCCTGCTGGCAGCTGTGCTCCCTTGGCTGCTGCTGGTCAAGAGGGACTCATAGTGGGGACAGCAGTGTCTGCAAGGATGGAAGACTGGCACTGACGCTGTGGCTGGCAACTTCCTGGAGAAAGCCCAGATGCAGCTCCAGGGGAAGTTTTTCTATCTGGCCAGGAATTTGGGATGATCCTGAAGACCTCTGGGTGCTCACATGCCAGAGATTTTACCTCATTTGGTTGAAATGTGGATGCTCGAGGGCTCCTTTCTGTGTTTTAGTGGTGTGGTGGGGCTGGAATCACCTAGCGCACAACCCTGCCCTCTCTCAGCCCCGCTCTCAGGTCCCATGGAGGTACCCATGCTCACAGTGTCACTGTGTCCCTCCTGCCCAGGGCACCCAGGAACACGCAGAGGGCAGGGAGTGAAGGCATAGCTCTGGGCTGCATTGGGGTGGCTCTGGGAATTCCATCCTGACCCCATGCCAGTGGGTGGTGTGGGCATCTGAGAGGTGAGCATGAGATTTGGGACCCCACATACCCACTCCAAAGGAAGTCACAGTGACTGTGGTCCTCAGGAATGCACCTTGAGGACCTTGGTGCTTTCACAGATTCCCAGCAGATGGGGAGGGAGCAGGATGTCCTTTGCCATCTCTGGCAGGATGGTGGCACATACCTCCCAAAGTGAGAATCCCACTTTGCTGGGCATCAGGGGGCTGCAGTGCTTTGGGATCACCCAGGACATTTCAAGAGGACAAATAAAAACTGCCCAGTGTTAGAAATGCTGCTCAGCAGGAAAATTCCACGGCAGCCCCATGGCCCATCTCTGAGCAAAAGCAGGGCATCACTCATCCACCCCGGGCCTGTTTCCCTCCCTGTGTACTGAGTGCACTGACACTGACCCCTGTGCTGGGAGACTGCTCGGGGAAAAGTGCCTGAGACACCGCACTGGAATGGAAATTGTATTTCATAAGAAATAATTGCCTGACAATAATACGTCCCTGCCTCCTCGTTTAATAATTGCCCTCATTATTAGTCTGGGTGTCGGGGAGGTACTGGAGGGTGCCAGGGAGCCATCCCCTGCCATAGGGCTGCTGAGGGGCAGGCAGGGTTGGGGGAACCCACTTTTGGCTGCTGCTGCTGCTGGAGGCTGGGCGCCACTTGTCAAGGGGACAGAAAAGGGCTTCAGCAGCAGCTCCAGGCTGAGAGAGGGAACATCTTGGGGGTGGGAGCTGGGAAGAGGAGACCAAGTCTGGGGATGCTATCAGCAGGGAGGGGCAATGCCACGGATATTGGGTGGGGCCTGGGAGCATCACCCCTTTGCGAGGTGGAGGGCTTGCCACAGGGTGGCACTGCTTGGCTGGAGCTGGATGCTAGGGCTGGCAAGGGGACAGAACTGGGCTTGGGTGGTGGCACCCTGGATCCGCAAGAGGGAGAGTTACAGAACCCCCCCGGGAAGCCTGGCTGTAAGCAGCCACCAACAAGGCAGGGGCAGCACCCCCTGCTGCACCCACACTCTCCTGTAGCTCAGGGCCAGATGATGTTCCCATCCTCACATCCTCACCAGAGCCACCCACCTCCTCTGGATTCTGTGTTCATCTGGGATAGACATTTCCAGCCCTTCCTGTGCTGATGGACAAGCTGCCAGCATCCTATTTTCTTGCTATTAATGTCATTAAGGAGCCAGTCCTTCCTGTGCCTTCCCCTGCTGCTGGCTCCTGTGGAGGAGGTTTGCAGACCCAGCAAAGCCATGCCCCCAGGTGCTGTGCAGCTTCCTCCAGCAGGATCAGTACCAGGGGCATTGCAGGGTGCCGAGGGCACTTCCAGCTCAGTGCTGAGTACCTCAGTGCTTTGCTTCATCATGGTGACCAAAACAGGTAGGCCTGCAGCTCAGAGACATGCATCAGATGTTGTGTTCTCTGCAGATGTCCCACATCACCTGTAGTGGGGACACACATGCTGCCCTGTTTGGTCCTCAGCATGTCCTTCTGATGTCACCAACGGTCTGTGGACACAGTCAGTCATCCACGGCCACAATCTCTGCACATCATCTCATGGAGTTATTGTCAGCTGCAGGCTCCTGGCTCGCAACTGTGCTCGCAGTCCAGGCTGGGAGCTGCTGGGACTCCTGGAGATGTCCTGGCACCATCCCAAACCCTTTGCCTTTACTTTCACCATCGCAGGGAAAGGTTGGGATGTCCCATCCCTTATCTTCTGGTGACACTGGAGATCTGTCCCCCTTCCACAGGGATGAGCCCAGAGGCTGGGCTTTTTTTTACAGGCAACCACAAGCTGCCCAAGGCAGGAGCCCATTAGGGCAATTACTTTCTGAGTGTGCTGAGGATGAGGCTTTCCTGCAGATATGGATGGTCAGTGTGCATGTACACAAAATTAAAGGTCAGCTAATGGCCTTAGGGGAGCAAAAAGGCCAAAGACATCCTCCAGGCAATTCTGGAGGTAGAGACATATGCCTGGTGGACAGGGGCTCTGCAGAACCGTGAGATGAGAATGAAGGACTTAAACAATGGGGCAAAATGCTGGGAGCCCTGATGCTGGGCTGGGACTGCTTTGCAAAGGCGTGGCAAGAAAAAAAGACTCATTTGGGTTGGGAGGGGGTAAAGTGTTGCCCTGACAGTGTTTTCATTTGCAAGTATGTTCGTGTGTCTTGAAGTCCAGCAGGCAGCTGCCTGGGTGAAAGGTGAGCCCGGATGTGTTTGATTCATCAGTGTATGTTTTTCTATGCATGCTTTGATGCACGTGTATTTTATTTCCAGCAGCTGCCAATATATGTGTGTGCCACAGCTAGAAGTTTCCAAAGAGATATTTGAACTAAAGCGGGTGACTCACCAGTCTTGGGGCTGGTCATCCCCAGTGAGGGAGCTGGAGTACTGTGCCAGCTCAGTTCTTTTATAAACACTTGGAGAAATCTCCAACCAGGTCTGGGGAACCTGCTGAGGGAGGACTCAGGCACAGTGGTTGTTTGTTCATGCAGATGTTTCTGAAGATGCTACTGAGGATGCTCCTCTCTGAAGAAAGAAGGAGTACAGATGCTTTCCAACAATGTGCCCCGTGCCCTCCTGTGAGAGAGCCATTCAGCACTGCTCTAACTGCTATAGGACCAGCAGAACCACAAGGTTTAATACTGTCTTTGTAGGAGAAAGAGCCCAAACCATCCCAGTTTTGATCCATTGCTCCCAGGTAGGTATGAGTATTCAGTGGGCAGAGAATAGTTAGGTGGTGAGTGCAAGGGGATGGATGGGTGTTGAATGGACAGGTGGAGCTTCAGTATGAGAACAGGGCACTACATGGAGGTGTGAGGATAAAAGGCTGTGGGGAATGAATGGGCATACGGACTGTTGTATTCATTTCTCCCTGCTGGATGGATAATAGAGAAACTGGGCACGGGAATGATACACAGTACCCTGTAAGATCACCTAAGCCTTGCCACGACACTGCCATCCTCGTCAACCCCCTTTGTAGTTAGACAGCACCTTGAGCTGTGCACAAACCAGGACTGTGCTTCCAGCCCTGCCCAACAGTGTGGGATGTCCGTGTGGAAAGGAATGGATGAAAATCCCAGGAAGCCCAGGCCAGTGCTGCAAAGGGACAACCAGAACAGCCAGCAGGCTGGCAGGCACTCCTGATACATTTAAGATGTTCTCCTGCACAGTGCCCAAACACTGACTTTGACATTGACTCCTGGCTCATCTTCCACTGATGGCTCCATCCATCACCAGTGGCATGGTGACTTTGCAGGTGGAGGTGCTGTGCAGGCAGTCAGCTCAGCATGATGTGGCTGGTCTACCGGGGTGCTGCTGGTCCCAGTGCCCCTCCATATCAAATTCTTCCCTTCCTCCATTTAGAATTGCTGGCGTGGCAACCCCCCATTGGTATGTGATTTCCCAGGCTGGAGAACACAACTGCCCTTCCTACATTAGTATTACTTTTGCCTGGTGGCAGCAGGTCTATGAACTCTGGGTAATGGCTGCATAATGCATCATTAGCGGGAGAAGGTGGCACTTTTATGACTCGGAGATGGGAGAGGTGGGAATTGTGCAGGGCCCAGGAGTGCTTACTGGCCAGACATGCCAGCAGGCTCCATTAGGATCCAGCCTCTGAGAGCCCCAGCTCCATCAGCTGAAATCTCAGCATGAATAATTAAAAAGACTCCTCAGAGCTCCCTCCCCTCCCTGCACCCAGCCCGCAAAGGATGGGGGGGAACTGGCCTGGGTTGTCCAGTTGGTGTAGGACATAGGCATGGTGACAGCGACCCAGCTGGATGTCCCCATGCCTGTGTCTCTTCAGCCAAGATCCTTCTAGCTCCATCTCCAACACAGGGCAGCTGCTTTTCAACACTGTCCACCTGTGATGGCATATGGGGCACGGCTCCAGGCAGAACTTCCCTTCTGGAGCTTTGCACAAGAGTGGGGTTTTCCAGAGCTGGAATTGAACTGGGGGTTAGCAGTACATGAAGGGCTCAGCCTGTGTCTCTCTGGCACCTGGATGCCCACAGTGGGACCAGATGCCCCTGCCCTGGTCTGGTTGCTTCTCCCACGATGGTCACACACAGCCATTTTTTCATCATAACAATCCACTACAAAAAGAACTCAAAATCTTGACCAGCTTTAGAAACTCTGTTCCTTGTCCTGGGAGTGACTTCTCTGACACTTGGTGCTACCCATGGTCACTGTGTATGGACAGATCTTGGCACAGGTGTGCAGGAGCCCTTACAGGTCCTCAGGGCAGCTGGGCTGATACCACACAGGGGTGTCTGAGTGTCTGCACGATGGGTTTATTTAGAAAGCCACAAGCCCCAGGAAGCACAGGGATGCCAGCATCACACAGGGGCTGCAGTCACCAGAAGATGCTCTTTGTCTTCTTGCCCAGCCTCTGAGAAGATCCTCTGGCTGCTGGTCACAGCCACTTTTCACCCCTGTCACTAATGACTGTGGGGCTTTGCAGTGAGCACCAATTAGCATCTGGCTAGCACTCCTGCATCCATTTGAAACCCAGCCAGGGCTCAGGCAAGTATTAATGGAGCTATGGTCGTTAGTGGAGGCTGGGAAGTGAAGCAGGGCTGGTAGGGGTAGCAAGAGGATGGATGACTTTCACCAATAGAACACTGCAAAACCACTGGAGTGAAGCTGCTACGAGGGCACTGGTGGAGTCCAAGGACAGAGATTCCCTCATCTCCCTCCAATCCTGCTCTGGTCTATGAACACTCCTGATGTGATTTAAAACAACAACAACAACAACAACAAAAACTTATATCCCACTGGATTTTTCCTCCGGGCATCTCAAGCCCATTGCCTCATCTTTTATGCTGCACACCTCCAGAAAGAGCTGGTCTCCACCTTCTCCCCATTAGCAAGTCCTGTTGCATCTCCAAAACCAGGTTATTTTTGGCTGTCCTCTGCATCCCAGAGAAAACCAGGTCAGACACTAAAGACCTGAGCTGCCCCAATGGCTCTGCAACTCAGCATCCCCGTGTCAGCCCAACCACAGCAGTGGGGTCCCCATGGCCAACCTCCACAACAAAGCAGCTCATCTCAGCACATCTCAGCACAGTGGATACCAGCAACCCGAAGCAACAGCGCTGGGTGGAGACAGCAAAACGAGCCTGCAAGTGGCAGTGCAGTGATAGTGCAATGGGACGGTGTGAGGGCTGTGTCAGTTCTGCTAGGTGTGCAGAGCTGCTGCTTTCCACCCCATTTATCCACCCTGTCCATCCACTGCCAGGCAGCTGTTAGGGCTGGTGAGGGTTCAATCCCAGTTGAAGCCCAGCTCAGAGCGCTGTCAGTGCTGGGAGCAGCTGGAGGTGCAGCTGTGGCTCTGTAGGGTCAACTGTTCACCAGGTGCAGCTGTGAGGGGAGAGGCAGGGCCAGTGCAGAAGGGCTTGTGCAGTGTGGGGCAGTTGCAAGTCCTGCAGAGCGTGCAAACCCAGTCCTGGAGGGACAACTCCTCCAGGGTGTGCAAACACAGCAAAGTGCAGTGTGAGTCCCAGTGTGCAGGACAGCTTGTGGTCCGTGCCCCAGGTTTCCTGCCAGTGCAGGACTCCACTAGTCTTTGAGCAGGGCTGGCCCTGCCCACGGATCAAGTGCAAATTTAATCACATTCCTGGCTTCTTGCTTGATCAGCCAGGGATGGATGTCTGGTTTCAGGCTGGCAAGGTGCCCTGAGGAGGTCAGCTCCTGCCCAGGGAAGAGGGCAGTCAGTGGCAGAGATGGTGCCATTGCTCCCAGTGTTACTGTCCTGGGGATTTGGCCCCATATCTCCTGACAACTGCTGTTTCTGAAATGTTCTGTCCGCAGAATTTGTGAGTATTTATAGGAATCACAGAAGTCCTCTTAAACTGAGTTCATTTGGACTAATGACCTTCTGAGTGCCCACTGCCACCACCAAATGCAAGTGCCAAAAGGCTAACAGTGGCTAATTTTTAGGTTTATTTTTTCAAAAAACAAAAAACCAGGAAGACTTGCACACGAGGAGGTCCCCCCATGTTTCAGAGAAGGGTTACTGCTACTGCTGTTTGCCACTGATGTCCTGCCCCTACGAATTATCCCACGTGTCCTACCATATTTTCCACCAGCCATTCTCCTGTATGTAATAGCCACATGTGGACAGTTACCACAGCCATAAATCCCTCTTCACCCCACCATCCACTGCCAGTAAACAATGGCTTTGAAAGAGAGAGCAGCAACTTCAACAAAGGAAAAAGAACCAACACAACGAAATAAAACCAGAAAGGTGGTAGCAAAACAGTTCCTCCAGAACAGAGTGCTGCTCAACAGCCTCACACAAAGTCCACTGTGCTTCACCACCCCAGGGCACAGCTCAATGGGTCTGATGGCATTTTGTGGTACAAGAAATCCTTGTTCTGTGTTCTGGGGCACTGGGAGATGGTTCCAGTTAGGTTTCTAATGTGAGTTATCTTGATATTTTGAAGTTGTGGTGGCCAGGTAGATGAAAGGCCACCAATCTTCATGCTGCTTTCCAGGCAGGATCTACCCCAGCTCTACTCTCCTTCTGCAGATCTTGTTCTCTGCATGCTACCCTTGAACCTCTTAACTCAACATAAAACAGTTGATGGAGGTGGGCAGAATGCAAGCTGCGTCCAAAAGACATGTCCATCACCCATGGGGAAGTCTAGCGAGGTCTTTCTGAAATGGTGGGGAATCCATCCTGTATTGGGTCAGTACAGCTGCATGCAGCCAAGTCCTGATGCCAGTGCCATCCTTCCCACCAGCATCCAGAGAGAAGGAGCAATGGCAGCACCCACCTTCATTTCTGAGACAGAAGCAGCAGGATGGGAAATCACAATGGAGTGAATCTTGGTAAAGTTTTAAATGACTGGAAACTGATGTCTGCAATGGAAAGTGCAGAACAACCTATTTGGAGGGTGTTGGATGTGGTTCCACCCCACACGTCCTTGTGGTAAGCTGAACATTGTGTTGGGAATGTGGGAGGAGGAAGACATGGATCTCTTCATCCCCTCCCACCTGAGATGTGTACTTGGAGTTGGCAGGGAGGTTTGTTTCCGCACTGAGCCTTCAGTTTGACAGCTGAAACAGTAAATCCTTTTCTGTCCGCAGCTTCAGCAGTTCTTTGAACTTAGACCTTCTGAATACCTTAGTAAGTGCCATTAGGAAGTGCCTGACTTCTCAGGGAGACCAGGCAAAATGTACCCCAGACCTCCATCCAGCCACCAGCTGGCTTTTGTTAGGAAAACCCCTATCCTGCTCCATTTTGTTCTCTCCCTCTCCCATTGAGTGCATCAAGGTACAGGTGAGGTCCCCAGGCTGCATATCCCTCTGGAGCTGCATGCTGTGAGCCCTGCTCAACCTCTTCACACCCTCAGTGGGGCTGTTGCCTGGATCCTGCCAATACTCACCAGGACACTTTGCAGTGGTTCTGCTGCTGCCAGGCAGCTCCTGCTGGGCTCTCTGAGATCATGGCAGTGGGTAGGAGGGTGCTCAGGGAGGACACAGATGCACTGTTCAAGGGGTGCCCTGCAGTATTCGTGCCCAGGGTGGTAGTGATGCACTCAGCAGATCAATACAATGCATCTTGCTCTGTATCTTTGATGGCAGGCTTGCAATGGAAGATGTTTAGTTGAAGAGGGGCATGATGGAGTCCTTGTTTGGTGCTATTCCTCTTCATCTGCTTGCTCCCTACATTCACAATCTGGTCCTCTTCGGTCCCTTATAAACAGACAATGGAAAGAGACATGAATACTTTAACAAATCCTGTTGATGTCTAAGAAACTCAAGATCTTCCCAGTAAGGACATCTAAAATCAAAACTCTGGGACTCAAGGGACCATTGATCCCTGGGTCAGATGCAGAAGCACCAGCAGAAGTGACAAAGAGGTTGTCCCCAGGCTCACAAGCATACCCACTCGACCTTGATCTGGGCACTGTGAGACCCAGGATCAGCTTGGTAGAGGAACAAGTAGAGCTGTCACAGAAGGACTTCTCCTCCTTGAAGATCTAGCCATACCACCAAAACCTTGACATGATCGGAGTTGATGTCCCCCCCAGTGCCACCAAGGTGCAGAGGAAGGGATCAAAGGCTACTGAGAGCCATGGAAGATGACACCTGGGATGCACTTCTGCAGCGTTGTGGAGTTAAAGCATCAGGCAGAGAGAGCTCCAGAGTGCTCTTTGTGTCATGGAGCAGTCCACATCAGGAGTAGGGTCAGGCAGTGACAGGGACCTTGCACCCAATCCCCTCTGGGTGTTGTCTTCGAGACGTGCCCAGGCGTGCACCCAACAAGAGACAGACATTGAATGGTGACAAAGCCCTTGGCCAGGTTTTGTGGGCTGGACTGAACAGGCTGAACACAAGCAATTAAAAATCCCAGAGCAAATAAAGGAGGGTGTTGTTAACTGCTGCCCTTCCTCATGTGTTGCTGCAGTATCCAACTAATGCTTTTTACAGGCTCTTATCTGGAGGTGCATCAAGGAAATTCTTGAAGGAGGTAGTCTGAAGGGCACATGGGTGAAAAAGCACCCGGAAACCTGATGGTGGGGGGCAGAGCTGAGGGGCTGAAAGGGGGCACCCCGCCAGGGGCAGGGCCATAGAACACCATGGCACAGGTTGTGTTTGGCAGTCACCGCTCTCAGGATGAGAAATGACAAAAAGTTAGCAAATAAAGAGAAAACTTCCCTCACTAATTGTGAAAGGCTTTATCAAAAAGTCACACAAGGAAGTATGTCCTGAATGGCTGATGGCTGGAGATCCCATCAGTGGCATACCTCCTCCTGTGCTACATTCATAGGGTTGGTGAGATGGCAGAGCTGAGAAGTGAACCTGACCCCAGCCCTGGCACTCCAGCATGTGCCCTTGGGGACGTCGGCCTTGTCTCTGCCCTCTCCTTATCTCCTGTGTTGTTATAAAACCATTAAGTTATTGGGGTGAAGGTTGTCCCTGGGGCATCCTGCTGTCATAGTCACTCTTTGGTTGTGTGGTACACAGCTCTGAGCTGCCACTAATTAACTGGAGCAAATGGACTCCAGCTGCCACGCCAGCAAGTTGATGGGGAGAAACATCCTCTTGGGACACAGGGAATCCCAAAGCCACAGCGTGGCTTGGTTGGAAGGGACCTTAGTCACCACCCAACCCCATTCCCTGCCATGGACTGGTTGCCCCTCACCAGATCAGGTTGCCCTGAGCTCACCCATAGCCTTGGGCACCTCCAAGGCACCACCCAATCTCTGTGCCTGCTGGGCCATGCCAAGCCACCTGGCACAGCCTGGACCAGACTGAGATTAAGGGAGCATAATCTCAGAGCTGGTTTTCCAGTGTGGCACTTTGGACCCAGTTTCTGTGTGCTCAGTGTTTGTCACTGGGCTATGTGTTATTGCCAGTGACACATCCTTTATTTGTCTTTTTGCAGTTCCCTGTTGACTTGCTGGAAATATACTCCCCATTGGAAAACCTTCCCAAGCCTTGGCAGCCCTGGAGGTGTGATATGTGCAGGGAGCAGAGCTCAGCTCCAGAGGACATCAAGTTTTGCTCCTTGCATCCCTGTTTTCTGCAGCCACACTGTTCACACCAGAGGCCTTAGTGCTAAGCAACGGCTCAGCTCTGAGTTGTTCCTACAGACACTCTGTCTGCCCAGGCTGCAGTTATCATCCCCTGTCCCTCTGCTACCAGGAGCTGTTGCAAGGTAGCAGTGGCTCTCCCCAGTTCCCAGCGTCATCTGTTAGGGAGATCAGAGTAGGTGCAAAGCCCACTTCCAGATTCCATCCAAACCCTCTCCCCAGCCTCACTTGCCTGGGTTGATCTCATCCAACCCATGTCACTGTCCATCATTAATCCACCCCAGAGCATTTGTAAATCTGATGTTCTTCCTGCAGCATGGCTACCTCCAGCAGGTCCAGTTCCCCAGCACCAGTAAAGCTGTGTGCAATGCCCGTGGTACCTTTCTCTGGTGTCTGTGTGGGCAGGTGATGCTCGACTGCAGTCTTTGTGGATGCTCTTCACCAATGAAACGATGCTTTGCATTCTCCCAGCTGGCGAGGTTGCTCCTCCAAGCATAAGTTTCCATTCTGGTGCTGAGAGTCAAACAAAACCCAGCTCCCTATAGGGGACCTCGATGTTGAACGTGTACCAGAAGGTCCAGAACAGAAGGCTGAAGGCGATCAGCAGCGCTCCGAAGTAAACAAAGAAGTCCCAGTAGCTGAGAGGAGCGAGCAGCCCCAGGAGGAGGAAGACCAGCCCCAGCACGTCGCACAGCAGGGCCAGCAGCAGCACCACGGCGCAGTGTCCTGCCAACCCACGCAGGGCCATGCTGCAGCCCCTGCGCCAGCATCCCTCCCCGCCGCCGTGGCAGGAGGAAGTACAAATGTCACAACACACCTTGCAGAACAATCGGGAGGCAGCACGACACTGCTTTTAACCGTTTCATGGCCTCGCTGTCGCTGCCTCTGCTTCTTCCACAACAGGACACGGGGCTTCCCTCTCTTTGTTAGGAAACTGAGACATGGGGCTTTTTCCAGGGTGACAAAATGCACCTCCCTTGCAACCCCTCCCAAAAGCAGGTCTTGCTGGAAAGCCAGAAATCACACAGCCTGTGCCATCGCCCATCCCCAGAATGGGAACTGTCAGGTCAGTGGTGAATCACTGCAGAAGGTGAGACTTCCCAGGTCTTGTCTGTGAGCAGCTTGGTGGGATCCTGGGCTGATGTCTTCTGCTCCGCAGTTGCCGTGTGATGTTGGGGGCATCCTCCCTCCCTGATCTGCAAATGATGACAAAATGTGCAGTCTGGGGGTGATGAAGGCCCTTGAGAGCCCTTGGCTGGGGATGGCCTCTGTGGGCTGACAACCACCTGCTGTGGTCTCTGCATGCTGAGCTGCACCACCTCGGGTCAAATGCAAGGCTGGCACTGGGGATAGGGTGCTGGCTGGAGCTGGGCACTATGCATCGCTCCAGTGTTTGCTGCACAGGTACTAAAAGCCACCGGGCTTCTTCCTGCCACCTCAATGTGCATTACAGAGCACATCCACATCAACCTCTCCTCCATTACCCAGGCTGTAACAGTTACACCATGCTAACAACAGTGTCAGCTGCTCCATCCTGAAAGCACTGCTCTGCAGGCAGAAAATTTCTTCCTTCCCCCACCTCAGAACAATGAAGACTTCTGAATACGCAAATGAATAACTGATCTCTTCTTTATGCATTCAGCTCTTCCAAGGCCTCGGGGTGGAGCTGCCCTTTGGCAGCCCAGGACCTGTCAGCAGTGGGCTGGGGTACAGCTGCTCACAGCTGACCACCCCTTTCAGGAATCCCTGTTCTGTGGTTCTCCTTCAGTGGACTACAGTGATGGTGGAGATGGACAGAGAAGGTTTGCAGCTCTGTGCTCCTTTGTTCCCCTGCTTTTGGATGAAGTTGCTGGAGGTTTAGTGCTGGTGATACTGGAGATGCCCTAATCACAGTTTTACTGATGAAACTGAGCCTTGTTATTTTCTGAAGGTTGGGATTTTTGCTTTGTCTTCCTTCCTTTCCCACAGATACATTCCCATCTCATTTTCCTATTTATCAATCTATTCATTTATATTCTTCCAAGGTCTTTTTCTTCTGTTCCCTTTCTACATTCCATTAAGCAGTTTCCACCGTCTTCAGGAAACCCCTGTTAATGCACCAAGACCTTTCTGCTCCTTCTAGCCTGACTTTCTCCAGTGTCTGATGCCCACAGACATCATCCTCATGGAACACCAGCATCATATCCTCCAAAGCAAACAGCTCAGGTGTAGGTGGGACTGATGCAGGGAGCTGGAGTCAGCTCTGGCCTGTCCAGCTCCACAGTGCAGAAGGCTGTGCCACCTCGATCCCATCAGGCCAGACTGAGAGTTTTTTGGGCTGTGCTCCTTGCTTAGGGCATAGAAATGAGAGCAAGAAACCAAGCTTGCATTGTCAGCTCTGTTTTCCCCCAGGTTTGATGTTGGATTGCACTTTGGGGGATGCCAGCAGCCCAGCTTGGGTTTACTCTGTGGGAAGTGTTCTTGTCCGGATGCAGCTCTGTGGTGCTGAGCTACACCAAGCAGCATGTGAGAGCAGCAATTTACCTGTGATAGCACTCACGGAAATGCGATACACTCAATAAAATCACTCCCCCAGGCTGGGAAGGGACCCAGAGGTTTCCCAAAGTTCATTCACCTCCAATTATCAGCTCAGAAAACTGCAGACAGCTGCATTTCATTCCCCGAGATACTGAAAAACAAATAAATGAAATCAAGCAGAGAACACTGCCTACCTTTTCTGTCTTTTTCTAGCCCAGTTCTGCTGCAGCTGAAAGGACGATGTTAGTGGAGCTCCCCCGGAGCTGCCCCCAAACAGGTTTGCAGAAGTATGCAGCAAGAGAGAACCAGTTCTCCAAAGGGAGCAATGGGCATGCATCCCCCACTTACACGTTAGCTGGACACAGCTGGAACGTGAGCAGGTGAATGGAGGCACTCTGACAATATCTTGGTCTAGCAGGTGTCAGTCAATATTTATTCAACTGCGGTGTCAGGAGACAAATCCTTAAAACATGGGCACAGAGAGGCTGCTTATCCCAAAGGCAAGGCCCTGTGGTGGGTTCAGCAGGAGAGAGCTGGCTCATACCTGAACCCATATTGAGAGCAGCTCCAGACCCAAGCTCTCATGTCTCACCCCACTTCCACTTTTACCAGCCTCAGGTGGCTGACCCTGGCTTTTCTGTCTGCATCCAGCAGGGACTTTCTGAGTCGTCTTCACCTCTGCAAACATTTGTTCTTCCCATACCTGTGCTCAGCTTTATAGCAAAGGAAATGAAAGCACTTTCTAATAAAATAATTCCTTCCACCAAGAAGGCAGATACTGACTGGGCTGGAGCCAAACCCAGGCAAAACCTCCAAGAACTTGGCCCAGCATCAGTGACGCTGGCTAATTCTGCACAGGAGGTGAGAGGAGAAGAGCAGAAGAGGTGAAAAGCTTTGTAGCATGAACCAGGCTGCTTTCCATGGACAGGGAGAATACAAACTGCTCCGCAGGCCACAAAAGCATGCACCCACAGCTCTGGCTCAGACTGACTGAGTCTCTTGATCACAGTTTCTTCAGGAAATAGTCAGCTCCCAGTGAAGTCCTTGTGAACAGCATTTCCCAGTGACAGGACCAATTTGCACTGCACACATAAGTGCAGATCTCCCCCAGCCCCCAGGTAGCAATCAGGCATTGTTCTCTCATACAGCAAAGTGGAGTGCTCCCACTCTGCTGCTGGACTTCTGTCTCCACCTTCAGCTTCAACCTGCTAATCCAGCTCTCCCTTCAATTACTATTTCTCCCTTTACCCATATGACCCCTACGGCTCAGACAACCAGACCCAAGCTCTGCTGACCTATTAGGGCTCTATTGCCCTAATCCTCATCTGCGCAGGCTCCATCCCCTGCTGCCTCCTTCCTGAGTCACCTGCACACCCCTTCAGACCTGAGGAGTTCCTGGGCAGACCCCAACGCAGAGCCCCAGCCCAACCATGGCTCCAGCCCTCCTGCTCTGTGTTCTGTCACACCAGGGGCCAGCTCCCCTCCCACAGCATGCACGAAGCACCAGCACACACCAAGGTAAAACCTTTGGGATATTTCTGCTTTAATTAAATCAGCTATTCTTGTTATAAATAACCAGCATGGAATTCAGTTACATTTCTGCTCTCAGTGACTTCTTGGCCACTGACACTTCACCAGCTATCTCCTTGGTTGCAAAATGTGCAGAACAGGACACCGCTGTGTGTCCCCATCCCTCGTGCTGCTCTGTGATTTCTTTCTTGCCAGCCCTGCTGCTCACCTGCTTTTCTGGCTGCAGCTCATCCTTGGGCAGGAGCTTGGGGTGAGCCTGTGCCCATCGTAGCCAAATCAATAGAGAACCTGCCTGGTGCAGAGCCAGCACCGAAAATAACAGCAGAGCACTGCTCAGAGGGATGAATGGCTGAGGACCAGGAGGAGATTTGCTGGATCTGCTGCCAGACCACGCACCTCCAACACCCCATTCACCAGCTGGCACCAGCTGGGGACACGTGTGCACTGCACAGAAACACAGCTCTGGGCATGGCCAAGCCAGCAGGACATGTTCCTCAAGCATGTGCATCTCATGCCAGCTGTCAGCCAGAAGCTGCCTCTGCTGCTCCCCATCACACAGCACTGCCAGTCTTATCCCCATCCTGGGGGGAATGTCCCAGCCATCGTGAGGCTTTGGGCTGTGGGTATTTTGGGCCATATCTGCAGGCCAAACTCTTTTAATTCAGTGGGTCTCCTGGTGTTATCCAAGCTCCCAGCATGTTTGCAGTGGCAGCTCCTGAGGGATGTGGCACCCAAGCCAAAAGAAAGTTGTTCTGTACTGATGCCTTCTGTCCAAATGCAGTGCAGGGTGTTGCAGAGCTGCTGTACCCCTTTGCCAACCTGTCTTCCTCAAACTTCATTCCCAGGAATGTCCCATCACTTTAAGGGGGTGATCCATGGGAGGGGGTGGGAATGCTGAATGGAGGTCCCACCCCTGATGCTGGGTCCTCACCTGCACGGGGCTCCAGACCCTGATCTGCAGATCACTGGGCCGAGGTCTTCCCAGGCAGGATGCTGTGGGAGGTGAGCTGGATCTGAAGAATCAGAGTCCCACTCAGTGTCAGGGGCAGCATGTTATGGGCCCTGTTATATTAACCCAGGTTTTGCTGTCCAGTCAGAGCGTGGTTGTTCAGACTGGGAATTTTCATTTCAAGTGGAATTATGTGAGTGCTGCACCCTGAGCATGGAGAGAGCTCCAGCTCACAACCATACTGCCCAGCTGCCATAGCAGATCCATGCTGGGCGATTCCTGACCATGTCTGATCATCCTGAGCCTTGGTGATGTGTGTTGCCCATCCTGGTGGCTTCTGCTGCAAAAGGATCTGGGACAATACTGTCCTGCTGCCCCTCTCTGTAACACTGGGGATACCTCCTTGGGCCTCCCGTTTTCCAGATGTGATGTACAGTGCTCACTGCAGCTTTGCCCACACCGTGGTGGGCTGACTCCTCTCCACTACTGTGCTCTGCAAGAGCTGCTGACAGAGGCTGCCAGGAGCTCTGCTTTCCCCTTCGTGTGTTGGGTTGGCCATTACACAGCACACATTGGGTGTGTCACTGCACAGAATGTGTTGGGTTGGCCATTGCAGGATGGGGTGATGTGGGGCACTGGGCTTACCACCAAGTCCTGCTCTTTTTTCTGGGGTTCCCTGGGCAAAATACAAAGTTCACTTGCACACTGGGAACTGGTACAGCATGTTCTGTCTTATAGGGAAGGGAGTGGGATAAATTTCTCTAGGAGTGTACAGGAGAATGCTTCTTTTTATGGCTAATGTGGGGAGTGGGGTGGGGGTACTCAGCGGTTGAAGAAGAAGGACTTGAGGCTCTGCAGGAACTGTGACTTCTGTCTCTGCTTCTGCTTCTTGCGGATGATGGGGATCCAGACGAGGCCACAGACAAGGAGCATCAGTCCCAAGGACAGGAAAGCAGGGCCACACATTTTGTACACATCTTTGTTCTTGATTTGGAGGAATGACAGGCTGGTGATGACTGTCCCAAAGAGGAAGACGGCTGCTCCAACAGACATGACAATGATGGGCTTGTGATAGATGTCCCACTTGCTCCTCCTGGAGGCACTGGTCCAGACAGACTCACTGCGGGAGCTGATGCACAGAGTGCTGGCAGTGTTGCTGGTCAGCAGCTCCTTGGACTGGGGGGACTTCTCACTCCCATTAGGGCTTGGGGGTGAGTTTTCCATGGTGACGGGATCTGAGGAGGAGACCTAGGGTGGACAAAAGAGGAAGAACTGAGTAGGACTGGTGCTGGAGGAGGAACTGAGGACTGTCCATCTAGTTATCATTGAGTGCATGCCCTTGGCCTAGTTAAAAATTGGGGGAAGCTCAGTGCCTTGCTTCAGGGGGAGAAGAGCATCACACCTATTTGAGCAGCACATTTATGAATATGACCAAATCCTGAAGGGAGGGAGGCTGAGGGTGCTGTGGGAGTCCCACTGCCCACCCCTGCCCCAGGGCAGGTCACGTCCTTAGAACTTCTTTACCCAGAGGCAGTGAGGCCCTGGCACTGCTGCCCAGAGCTGTGGGTGTCCCATCTCTGGAGGTGCCCTCCTGAGCAGCCTTAGCTGGGGGGAAGCAGCCAGCCCATGGCAGGGGTGGGGCTGAGGGGGCTGCAGGAGGAATCTCAGCTCATACCAAACTCTCTGCTTTGCAGTACTGAGGTCAGACCTGCGGCTTTCTCGGGGGCCCTGGCCCTGCATTAGATTTTCACCCACTCAAAGAGGAAATGCATTTTCCCAGAAACAGCATGACTTTAGCACAGGGAAATCATTATGATAAATGGGAAATGCTGTGCATTATGTTAACCACTGTTTCATTGGAGCAGGACGTGGAGCTGGCAAGGAGTGCCCGCAGGGTCCAGCGTGCTGCAGGGATGGACCTGCTGAGCTCAGCTCCATCTGAGCACCACGCAGGCTGGGAGCCTGATGCTGATCCAGAGCAGTTCATCCAAAACCCTGCCCAAACCCTCCAGCACCACGGGCTGAGAGCTTGCTCCCAGCAGGTTTGTATCCCACTTGGGCTTTGTTGAGGTGCAGAGATGAACCCGGAGCCTGGTGCCTCCAGCCCATTTCCTGCTGCTCCTGCTCAATGCCAGGGCTCACAGCACATCAGTGCAACCATGTGGAGCTACAACACTGCTCCAGAAGTGTGGTTCTAATGATCCCTACTTGGGCCATACTGGGAATCCCCAGCTGGGCTGTGCTGGGACCCTGTACTTCTCTTATTCCTTTCACCCACATCCCTTGCCCAGGTTTGTGATTTATTCTGGTGCAATTTTTCTGCATACACCTACTACCAAATCACTCAAGCCCCATTGCAGAAATGCAGACCTGCTGGTGCTGGCGTATTTTGTGCCATTTCAGGTTTTCAAAAGTTGGACCAACAAACAAAAAATGAAAGCAGAGCTCAGTGCTTGCATCCCTCCCATCTGCAGCTCTCCCCTGCTCTGTCAAACCAGGAGAGATGAGGCAGGGCAGGGGACTCTTATCTTGCCATCCTGATCTGCTAAGACCTCTGGTGAGTCTCTTCCTGAGATTTCATCCTCCATAGTCATGGCATTTCTTGTCTTTCTCTCCTTCTAGCATCCATTGTGCAGAGTTTTTATATTCAAGCCACTGTACCATTTTAATTCAGCTTTGTGGTTGGAAGCTTGCCTTAAGCCCTGACGTGCTGCCCAGGTCCCTGTGTGCAGCCCCAGCACCCTGCCCAGCCCCCTCCTTGTCGATGTGCTGCTCCCCTGCCTGCCATTGGGATGCTCAGCTCAGCAGAGCACCTTCTCCTCCACTTTGCAGAGATACAATGTTGGGCTCCTGCAGAAACCTTGCTCTTCCTTCCAGGTTTGCATTTGCACTAGACTGTATTTTTTTCCCTTTTATTTTCTGGCATAACTGTTCCTCTCACCACAGTTCTCAGATGCTGATAGCACTTCACAGCACTGTTTTTATTATTATTATTATTTAATTATTATTATTATTTGCATTTAGATATTCTGCTCTGTATTCCTGCCTGTGCTTTTGCCTGAGGCTCTGTGTAGTTCCCTTCTGGTAGCTCAGGAAGGGTTTCACTCCCCACACGTGGCCAGGAGTTTGGTTACAAGCTCTGCATGTATCTGCAGCTCTTGGGAGAGCTAATCGGATTTCATCTTCTGCTCTGCCCGTACTCCATCCCTAATTCGTCTCAGATGGGCTCACATTGGAAGATACGCAATGCTCGTACTGAGCAGCCCAGCAGGATAATGCTATCAGGTTTCTCCCACGTTCTGAATAATTATTGTTGTAAGGAGAGCATCTGCAGATGACCATTTGCTGGCTTGCAAATGCCTTCAGAGCACATCTCAGCTATCATTGCTGGCTGCTGCTGCCCCAGGTCCTGCAGGCACTGCTCATACTGGGATCTTTCTCTGTCCTCAATAGAAGAAGCAGCCTTGAGTGATGCTGTTTCTCCCCTTTTGCTCTCCCAGTCCTTTGCACAGTGATGTTTTAGGATCCCAATTGTTAAGGACCCCAGTGCCAACAAATTCAGTTACAAGTGATTTAATTTTCCTGCCTGTCTCTATGTTCATACAGGAGCAGCTCTCTGCTGTCTGCAGTCACCGAGGCCAAAAATCCTCTGTGACATCTCAGGGTCTGAGAGCAGCATATGAACAGACAGAACCTGGGGTGCCACAGCCAACTTTCTGATATGGACTGAGCCCCTCGGAAGACCCTGCTCCTACCCAAGGCCATGCTACGGCTGGATCTAGTCCCCCAAGTCCCCAACCTGCCCATCAACCTGCTCTGATTCTTCAGGAGTTTTTTACACACTCTTATTCCTCTTTATCCACAGGAACACTAGAGCATTCCCAGCCCAGACAAGGACATTTTTGGGACATGGCTTTTCCTGATGCCCTAGGTTGCCTCAGTCAGACTCTTGGCTGTGTCCTCCATGCAGGATCTCCCAGGGGACAATCGTGGGACCATGTTTGCTGGGACAAGGGAGCAGATGCTCCAGAGAGCCCATGTGGGACGATGGGGTGACTGGGGAATGAGGCTGCGTGGATAGGCACATGCATGCTCATAGTAGAAACTTGTCGAGATGCCATGCCTAAGCCAAATTTAATTCAACATCTATCAATCAGGTTCAAATTTAATCAGAGTGAGGTGTGTACCACTGAGCAGATATCCCCTGGGCCCTCCCAAAATGAGGATGGAGAGTATGGTGAGACACCCGTAGCCAGGGGGGTTGGGGAGCTCTCAGTGGAGGGGACAGGTGGGGGTCAGGCAGGGGACCGGGGGGGACTGAGCGCCAACTCACCATGCTGAGCTCTGCTCCTGGCTGGCTGCACCGAGCATCCCCCGACGTACAGAAGAAGCAGCAGGGGCTCAGGGTGCCATCGCCGTGGCTCAGAACAGAGAGGGACAGATCCCGCTGTGCTCAGCAGGCTCTGCTCTGGGAGAAGATGGAGTTGTGTCAGCACAAAGCACCCTACAGCCCCGTCCTCCCTCCTGCCCACCCCATACCCCACCATGGCTGTTGCTGGCCCTGTGGGCAGGCTGGCTCTGTTCATAGACCAGGGCTGGGGAAACGAGGCGAGGTGGCAGGGGACCACACCTCCTCTGAGCCCCACTGCATCCTGGATGTAAACCAAGCCGGAGCCAGTGTCCATTTGCTGGTGTGGCAGAGTTGGGTCAGGCCCAACCTCCTGCATCCCTTGGGAGCAGCTTCTCGGCATCGCCCAGAGTTCGACTGGCCCCACTGATGTGCTCAGGGCCTTGATGAGCAAAGAGCTTTCTGGGGCTCAGCAAAAGGATGACCCCCACCCTTACTGTGCTGCATCCAACACCCCGGAACCAAACCCGTGGAAATCCATCCTACTTACATGGGGAGGGCAGAGGATGGCTGCCCACTGCTGGTGGTGGGACAGGTGGTATGGCTGCAGCAGAGCACCCAGCTTTTCTCACCCAGGCTCACCTTCAGCCCTGCAGCCCTCCGGATGTTGTCTACTGGGCTCTGTTGAGTCTAATGAACGGTGGAGCATAGCCCAGCTCTGATGAGCTCACCAGCCCATCAGGATATTGGTTAACTCTTTGTTTCCCTGCCTTGGGCTCTTGAAAGGATGACTTCTAGGCAGCCTGCCTGAAGGATTTGCTAAGAGGCCACAGCTTGGAGGCAGTCCAGTGGCAGGAGGAGCAGGGTGGGTCTGTTGCTGGAACAGGGCTGGGAATGCTGCCCCAGGCTTTGAGCATCAGCAAGTCCCTGTAGCCACTCTGGGTTGTGGTTGCTGCGCTTCCAGTCAGGGGATGGTAGCCAGCGTCTGCTAAACACTTGGAGGCTCCTTGCTGAGATTTTTGATGGATGCAAGACATTAGCAGTTAGCTATTAATTAACATCCTGAGCCTATTACAAGGAGGGGGATGGGAGATGAGTCTACAGCCATACTTCAAAACCTTCTTACATCAGTGTGAATCCACCTGCTGCAGCGAAGAGATTCAGCCTGACATGGACATTGCTGGTGGTCAGGAGTGGCTGCAGCATTGATGGGGCTGTGACCATCTCTATGGGCTCTTTGTTGGTTTGGTGCACCAGGGACACAGCCAGGGAGAAGGGTGGGATGGGTCATGGTGGTTTCATGGGGATGGAGGGATCTTGTGTGAGTTGTGGGATGGGTGCAGAGCATCCCACCCATACAGTGTATAGGGCTGGAAGAAGAGGAGAAAACTCAGAGGAACTGTGGATGTGGGTGATGCAACACAGTAGAGCATGGGGAGCTCTGGCAGGAAGATCAGGGAGAGTCTGGCAAAGTGAAGTTCCTCAGCTTGGCTCTGCACAAACCTTTGGCCAGATACGGGCTGGGTTTGGACCTCATCAGCAAGGGGCAGTGGGCTCACAGCTGGGACAGAAGTGAGATGAGTTCAGCATCCTTGTCCATGGTCTGTCAGGACTGTCCACATCTCTTGATGGGAGGTGTGTGTTTTAGCTGAGCACAAGGGCCAAGCTCTGGGGAATGAGATGTCTCCATTGCCCTTTAATCTGTGAGTCAGCAGCCAGAGGAGCCAGGTATTTTGGAAGTGTTAGGTGTTGAAAATGTTCTCTAGAACTGGGAGGGACTTGAATTTTCTAGTCCAGATCCTAGAGAGTAAATTATTTGTCTATTTGTCTTAAAGAACCAGTTAGGAAAAAAAAAAAAAAA